>RJWJ010026316.1:0-23063 GCA_004363605.1 Indri indri
GCCACCATGCCCGGCTAATTTTTTCTATATATATTTTTAGCTGTCCAATTAATTTCTTTCCATTTTTGGTAGAGATGGGGTCTCTCTCTTGCTCAGGCTGGTCTCGAACTCCTGAGCTCAGGGCGATCCGCCCACCTCGGCCTCCCAGAGTGCTAGGATTACAGGCGTGAGCCACCGCACCCGGCCTTATCTTTTTTTTTTTTTAAAAAAAGTCTACTCAAGTCCTTTACCCATTTTATTAATTGGGCTGTTTTTATTGTTCAGGTTCTTTATGTATCCTAACTACAAATCATTTACCAGATGTATGATTGTCAGATGTATAATTTTTCCCATTCCGTGGGTTGGCTTTTCAGTTTCTAGATGGTGTCCTTTGAAGCATAGAAGTGTTTAATTTTGACGTAGTCCAATTTATCTATTTTTTCTTTTGTTGCTTGTTCTTTTGGTGTCACATTTAAGAAACCACTGCCTAATCCAAGGACACGAAGATTTACATCTATGTTTTTTTCCAACAGTTTTATAGTTTTACCCCTTTCATTTAGGTCTTTGATCTCTTGATTGATTTTCATGTGTTGAACTAACCTAGCAGTCTGGGATGGATCATTTTTGTGTGTGTGTTTGTTTGTTTTGCTTTCTGACATAAGACAATCTAAGCTCATCTTGAACTTTTCCTGTCCTAAATCTGGAATAAGCTATCTCTTCAAGAAGCTTTGGTTCCTTTTAGTGGGGAATGGTATTCAGAAACCAAGATATAGGTGCTAAATGTTCTCATTGCTGTTGAGGTCAGGGACATGGATTCTAGATCCTTACGGTATAAAACCAGGGTCCAGCAAACTATGGTCCTTAAACCAAATCCACCCCAATGCTTGTTTTCGTAAATAAAGTTTTATCAGAACACAGTCATACTCATTTTTTCACATTATTGTCCGTGGCTGCTTTCATGCGATAACAGCAGAGTTAAGTAGTTGCAACGGTGTGATATGGCTTACGATGCCTAAGATGTTTACTCTCTGGCCATTTACAGAATAAGTTTGCCAACCCCTGGTATAAACATCTAGGAATTATATTTTTTAATGATAATATTCCGAATTTGGGTTTGATTCAAATTGGACCTAAAGCATTTTTCTTAACTTCTTTGATGTTTATATTTGTATCTCTGTTTTCTTAATGGGAAGTCTTGATTCTTAACAATAGGAACACAGTTACATATATTGCCTTACCCTATAATACATAAAATCAGTTTCAGAATTGCACTATCACTCTTACCTCTAATAATAAAATTACTAAGGAAAATTTAAGATTTCTTTGTCGTCTTTTATGTCTTTATAATATATTCCACTAGGAATATACAGTCAGATTACTGTGCACAAGTCACTTAAAATAACTCTTTTCTCTGTGGATAATATTACTGATTTAATATACAGTTAGGTTCATTTGTTTCACTTTATTTTAATTTTGGAGTTTGCTTTATATTCCTTTTTGTATTAATATTATTTTGAAATATACAAAACACAGTCTTAATGGAGGATTTGAATAGGCCTATTAGAACCTAATAAATTAAGACTATAAAATACTGGTAAGGATATAGAAGAATTGGGCAATACAATTAGTTAGCTTGAGAAAGCTTCCCAGCTCATTTTATGAAGTTAATATAATCTTGATACCAATAACAAAAAAGGAGAGTACAGAAAAAGAAAAGTATAGGCCAATCTCTGTTACAAAGACATGTACACAAACCCCTAAGTACAAAAAGAAAATAAGCAAACCAAATCCTGTAGTATGTGCATAGCTAGATAGATAATTTGATAGATAGATGGTTAGATAGATACATCAAAAGGCAGAAGTTGAGACAGTAGACTCCGAAGCCAGAATGCCTAAATTTGTGTCTCAGCTTTACCAATTGCTCTCTGTATAAACTTGAGCAAGTTATTTAATCTATCTATGCCTTAGTTTCCTCATCTGCAAAATGGGCGTAATAACAGTACCTGCTTCATAGATTTGTTGTGAAGCATCAATCAGTTGATATACATAAATACTGCACATGGTGACTATTATAGAAGTGTTAACTGCTATTATTTTTGCTATTTTTATTACTGAAGTACATCCTGTCCATAAAGTAACCAAAGTCCATGGTTCCTACCTAGAGTTAGCCAAACCCAAGGTTAAGGGCACAGTCCTCCAGATGGCCATGTCTGCCCAAGACTTCTGATACCAATCACAAGGAGTTTGCCATTCTGCCAAGTCAGTGGAAACAGTACCACAAGATTGCCCTCACTTCAGGCTCCAGCCACAAGTTTGAGGTTCCCCGAGGCTACTCTCACTTCAGATCAACTGGCTACAAATTCTTGGGCCCCCACAGACTCCCTCAGGTTCAATAATTTGTCAGAATGACTCATAGAACTCTAAGTAGAGGAAAATACTCTGTTCAGGATTACAGTCTTGTTGTAGTGAAAAGATGCAAGTTAAAATCAGCCAAAGGAATAGATGTATAGGGTGAAATCTGAGAGGGTCCCAAACACAAAGCTTCTGTTACCCTCAAGAATGTGTTACCCTAATAGCATCAAAGTGTGACAATACTCAATCAAAGAATACTGCCAACGAGGGAAGCTTTGGCCTCCAAAATTTTTATTGAGATTCTATCACATTCTGCCCATGTGGCTGACCTATAGACTCCAGCTCTTTCCGAAGGTCAGACTAATGCATTTACTTTCCAGTTCCTCTGAAGGTCAGAACTTACAGGTCATGGCTCAAAGCCCCTGTCTTAAATCAGATGGTTAGACTGTTGCCAAAGCCCTCAGGCAAACAAAGACACTTCTATCAGGAAGGACATTCTAGAAGCCTTGAAATCACCTCCCAGTAGCTGAGGGCAAAGGCTAAACTGCTCTATGGATAAAGTTAATTCTTTGCTACACAGCTGCCAAATCCTTTTTAGTCTTGGTGGAACTTCCTCACCTCCTGTGGTCGAAGGGCATAATAATGGCTCCCTATGAATTACTTCTCCCTATGGCCTGGCCATAACCCTTTATGATGAGATGTTGCCACTCCTCCCATCAAAAGGTAACATCTCTTTCCACACCTCTTTGAACCTGAATTAGACTTGTAACTTGTTTTGACCAATAGAAGGTATTGGAAGTGACACTGAGCAACCTCTGAGACTGAACCTTAAGGGCTTTTTCAGCTTCCATCTCCTCTCTCTTAGAACACTACCTTGAGACTTCCATGCCGAAAGGAAGCTAGTTCAGCTACTGGAGGAAGAGAGGACTTATGGAGAAGAACCAAGTTACCCCATTCAACAGCCAACACCAAGGCCCTTGATGTTTGAGTGAAGCCATCTTAGTCCCAGTCAAACTTTCCAGCTGACTGCAATCACATGGATGAGCCCAGGCAAAACCAGTAGAAGAACCACCTCACCAACCTACAGAATCATGAGAAAGAACAAACCATTGTTGTTTCATGCTACTAGGTAATGGGATAATTTGTCACATAGCACTAGATAACTGATCCATCTTATAAGAATTGGTGTTTCTGTGGGAAAATGTGAGTGAATCTCCTTTCAACTCTAAAAGCTATAAAACTTGGGTTGTTTCAAATTTTCAATTATAAGAAAGAGCTCTAAGTGGAATACCATTGTACATAAAGTTTAGACTGTGTTTTTAGTTATTTCCTTACAAAAATCTCCTTGGTCAAGGTGCATGGATATTTCTAGAGCTCTTTCTACACACTTCCAAATGGGTTTGGAAAAGAATTACATTCTCACCAGCAGTGTACAAGGGACATGAAAGTATGTTAACAGGCCTGACTTAAATAACAGAAAAATGATGAGAACATCCCATAGAGTGCAGAGTGGTAAGAACCTACTTCCCCGAATCTGCCTCATCCACTTATAGAGCCATAATTGATGACACCAGGAAACTGAACAGGTGAAAAGCTTCAGCTCGGTGCTCCAGCCACTGTCCTGTGTCCAGAAGGCAATTTAACATAGTTAATGGTTAGGAGAAAAGTCTCTGGAGTCAGGCTGCCTGAGTTTAAATCCTGGCTCTATTTCAAACAAAGCATGACCCACTCCAAGCTTCTTAACCTTTCTAAGCCTCAATTTGCTCATCTCTAAAATGGAAATATTAGTACCTACCTCATAGAGTTGTGAGATTAAATGAAATAATACATGTCAATCACTTAAAACAGTGTATGGCACTCTATAAGTGTTAGCTGTTATTCTTATTCTCTATGTTTGTGAACTTGTCACCATATTTACAGGCCTTTAACAATGAGGACCATTTCCCTCTCTCCTGGTCGTGAGGAAATGCCAGCGGTGGACAAAAGGAGAGATTTAAGAAGCCTCAGTGATTCAGAAAGTCAGAACTGAAAGGGTACATAGCCCTCCATGCTCTCCTCCTTGAGTCAGGATGGCACATGGTCAGTGGCTTGGGGGATGCCTTGGGGGTAAGAGTAGGGGTAAAGCTGAGCATTTGGCTCGAATTTCTCAGAAAAGGGAAATCTGATAAGGTAGATTGTTCTATGAACTCCTGCTACCGTCTTTTCCTCCTTTGGTTAGGCAGCAGCATTTCCTTTCAATCACATGACTTGAGAGATACCATCTGCCCATTAGATGCACAAACAAGGCTGCTTCTCAATTTTCCAAACTTGGTGTTCATGTCAGACCTTCAGTGTTGCAATGACCAGCTCAAAGAGTCCTCACAGTTTCCAGAGTTCCTTGTACTGTCTTTTAGTTGCAGATGAAAGAAAGTCAACTGGGGTGGCTTATGCAAAGGAGGATTCATTGAAATGAGAGTGTGGGTAGCTCCTGTAATCAAGAGATTTGCTAAACAAACAAGAGTCACAAAGGCAAAATTAGGACAGCTCCAGGGACCTCGTAGACTGAAATGTGGTTCCTCAGAACCAGTAGGCTCCCTCTGCATCTGTCCTCTGGGCTTCTCTCTGTGCATCTGTGACATGTTCTCAGACTGGCTTTTTCCCAGAGGCTGAAACAAAGGCCCTGGCAGCTCTGGGCCTCACATCCACTCAGTTTCACCACCCAATAGGAAAGTGGCCTCTTTCCTTTGTTCTAATTAAAATTATCCCAGGGGAGGCAGGTTCCTCTCAGGTCACAAGCTCATCCTTGCCTGAGGCCTGTCACTGTGGCCAGAGGTCAGGCCAGCTTAGTCAGGTGTCGCCTGTGACCAATCACTGTGACCAAGGAGGTGGTCTCTGTAAGAAGATGACAACTCCCTTTAACCCCATGGTCAAAGGGGCATCTCCTGGAAGAAAGCGGAATCTTGCATCCAGAAGGAAGGAGGGGTGCTAGGCAAAAGGAGCAGATAGATAACCCTACAGTCTCATTAAAGATGAAAAGGTAACCTTTGTGACCACATACTGATCAACATGACTTCCACAGTCATTTCAGATGAATATTCATAATATAGGAGGTCTTGATTGAACTAATATGTGAGAAAATGTTTCCACATAAGTAATTTTTCTAGATAACTGAACTTTATCCCTTTAAGTGCCAAAACATGTTTTCTTTTGATCATTTTCTATACTGTCTCTCTAAAATATGGCAGAAACCATTTTTCTTGCTTTCATAAGAAAGAGTGTCCTAAACAAAATTTAACTATTATCTGTCCTATTGAATATCAGTGAAGTTCTCATGGACTAATGAGGTATGTAGAGCTTTTTGGACCAATGCCAAGGGCACTGGACTGTACATATTTTGATTTCTGATGCCATTTTTAGGTTTTTGGTCTCATGCTCTCAGACTTTTCCCACCACTGTCACCAAGCCCATCTCTAGCAACTCTTCCCCTTAAGCACCTCCCTTTGTTGCTTATTTGCTCATTCTCATCTACCAGGGTGTGGGACATCAGATGACCAAAATGTTACAATATTGTGTAAAATATTTGCAACTTCAGAAGCTAGAATTTACTGCTCTGTGAGGAAACAGTCTCTGAGTAAAGATTGGGGAACTCATCTATGAATAAATTAGGAGAGCTCTTTAACACTTACACATGTATTTCTATGCACTCCTCATGTTCTTTCCTTTGTTCACAGATATATTCTAGATCAGCGGTCCCCAATCTTTTTGGCACCAGGGACCAATTTCATGGAAGACAATTTTTCTATGGATGGGGGTGGGGTGGGATGGTTTTGGGATGACTCAAGCACATTACATTTATTGTACAATCAAACCTCTCTGCTAATGATAATCTGTTTTTGCAGCCGCTCCCCAGCAGTAGCATCACCGCCTCAGATCCACGTCAGATCATCAGGCATTAGATTCTCATAAGGAGCGCACAGCCTAGATCCCTCACATGTGCAGTTTACAGTAGGCTCCACGTCCCTATGATAATCTAATGTTGTCACTGATCTAACAGGAGGCAGAGTTTATGCAGCAATGCAGGCTATGGGGAGCAGCTGTAAATACAGATGAAGCTTTGCTTGCTTGCCCGCCACTCACCTCCTGCTGTGCGCCGTGGTTCCTAACAGGTCACAGACCAGTACTGGTCCATGGTCCAGGGGTTGGGGACTGCAGTTCTAGATGGTTGAGTTACCTAAACCAGTTTTATGAGAACTGAAGTATTTCTTTACTTTTTTTCTTCATATTATCTCTTAACTAGATTATAATTTCTTCTTTTCATTTTTAAGCATCCATTTGTCCAAGAGTTCTCTCTCAGCTTACTATGTTAGGCCATTTCCAACAAGTCAAAAGCATGGACCCCCTTTAAATCAGCAAATGAATATGCAGGGGGAAAACAGCATTAAAATTGACACTGACCCAGCAGCTTCCTGCCACAGAAAGAGAAAATTATAGATGACTTTTTTGGTAAAAAAAATCACTATTAAAGGCTGTGATTTCAAAATGAGCAGTGGGCAATGCTGGATGCTGGAAATTGATGAAAATATTTCCTCGTCAGCCCACTTCTCTGCTGTTTAATGAGTAGATTGATACAACTGTAGCCTGCGTATCCCAGATAGAAAAATCCACTCTGGAAACCTAATCTCCAAAAACAGCAAGTGTGGCTCCATTTCCGCTTGGCTAAACAGTAATTTGATTGGTCAATTCAGGGGAAAATAAAACTGATTGTATGACGAAATTAAGCAGGTATTCCAGTTACTTAGGCTGCATAATAAACCACCCGACAATTTAATGGCTTAAACAGCAACATTTATTTTGCTCACAAATCTGCAATCTGGGCAGGGCTCAGCAGGGACAACCCATCTCGGCTCTACTCTGTGTCAGTGATGGTGATTCCAAGGCCAGTTCCACTTGGCATTGGCAAAGGTGGCTCGAAGCCTGGGGGCTGGAATCACCCAAAGCTGGCTCACTCACATGGCTAGCGGTTGATGCTGGGAAGATTCAAACAGGTGGTGGCTGAGACAACTGGAGCTCCTTGGGTATGTCCCTCTATCTCTATCTTGTCTCTCCATGTGGCCTCTCTAGCATGGTGGCATCTACATAGCCAGACTTCTTACATGAAGTCTCCAGGATCCTAAGGCACATCTCCCAAGAAAACAAGAATGTGGCAGAAGCTATGTTACCTCTTATGACCCAGAATCAGCAGTTATTCACTGTCACTTCCTCTGCATCCTATTCATTAGAAACCAAAGGCTGGTCCACATTCAAGGGAAGGGAATAGACTCCACCTTGGTGACTGTAGTAGCCAAGAATTTGTGAGAATGTTTTAAAACACCACAGTGGACAACAGATATTGCTAGATCAAGTTTCTTAACAGGGCCATCCAGACTTAGTTCCATTCCCTCCTAATCATTCTGGACAGCTACTAATCCCTCCTGGCATTTCCTCAAATGTGTCAAGTCGTGTGACTATGCCGACTAGGTGCTTATTTTGGAGTGAATGTGAGGCAGAGGAAGAGAAGGAAGAGGAGAGATGAATGGGCTTAATGAGTGACTATCCTTTCCCAGAGGCACAGCAGTTAGGAAGCTCTGTGGAGACCAACGTTGCCTCATAGCAGGTGTGGGTTTCATCAGAACAAGATCCCCAGAGTCAAGGCCTAGGCAGAAGCTGCTACAGTGACAACTTCAGATAACCCAGCCTGAGCTAGGAAGTGAGAGAGCTCCAGGTCACAAGAAGTGCTCCATAGTCACTGAGTGGTCCCTTCATATTCATTTACACTAATGACATAGAAGTTACTAAAAATAAGAGCAGTCATGATAAATGTTTTAAAGTTCTAAGTCACATTGGGCTTTGTAAAGTGTATCCATATAAATTTTCTGCTTTATTATGGTAGAAATTTTGATTAGTTCTCTACTGAATGGCAACAGAGGTCACTACCAAGTTCATCTTTTTTTTTCCCCAAGTTCGTCTTTAAAGAGGAAATTGGGACTGTCTTAGAAAAGGTGACTTCTTATGTTGGGGGAGGCTTGAGTAGCTGCTCACAATGATGATTTTCATTGATCAGGGTGAATTACCGGTTTTTTTATGAAGCTCTCTCTGCTTGCTACTCTAGCTAAAAGTAATTGCACCTTTCTCTTCACTCTCAGCACAATGACTGCACCTTTATTTCATATTTATTCTCTTTTGGGTGCCATTTTGGTTAGCTCTTTATCCCTACCCTATTTCCCACCCTCACTCTACAATTGTGAACTTCGCAGCATTAAGAACCATTTTTTTTTGAATTTTTATTCCCTAAAGCACCTGGCATGATGCCTTGCATGTATATGTTTATAGAGGAGTGAATGTATGAAAACATATTATGCAGAAAACTCAACATAAAAAATGAGAAGGCATGTGAACATGACACTCATAAACACAAAGGATGCCTCTCCTAACTAGAGAAGACTAAGAAAAAATAAAATAAAAGCACATAATCTTGTTTATCTATGGTATGAAGAAATATTCTATATCACCATCTATCCATTTTGATGAGCATGTGCTTGGTGTATCTTAGTGGGCCTACATCAATATTTATATCATTATCATTAGCAGAGAATAGACTTTTAATATTTTATAGCAATTTTATGACCATCTCATTTGAAAATTGCACAGATATTATGAGAGACTTGTTGTTTTAATAAGCCAGATTTATGGAAGACATTTCTAGGATCAAATGAAGAGAAGCTCATCATACTTTCCTTGTAAATGACTTTTCATATCGCCAAGTCAATTATTGTGGTTCTGAGACACTGAACCCAGAAAATCATTTCAGAGTCAGGAATGCTTGATTCATAAGATATGAAGCTAATGGATGTTGTCTTTACTTTGAATTATCATCAAAACCAAAGATAGACAACCTATTAACTTTGGGGGGGAATAGATCTCAAAGGCAAATGAAACGAGACTAATTCTTTGCTTCATGGGCAAGGAGTTGATAGACCATGTAAGAAAGCAAATCATGGGTTCCATGAGAGGGACTACACCACTCACTGCATGAGCAGAAGATGGATGGGATGGCTTGGCTTTTGTAAGGTAATGTGGCACTCACTGCATAGTGGTGTAGCCTGGAGCAGAGAGAAAGAAGATTGTCTTCCATGTGCCTGGATCATGGTGATGGTCACTCTAATTCAGTACAGGTAGGGCCACACCACTGCCATCCCTTTCTCCAAGAGCCAGTCTGCCTGCTCTCTGATTTTCCATGCACAAAAACATTCTCATTCAACTACCATGCAAACAGAAGAATCCTACCTCTAAAAGGGACAAATACATTTGCTCAAGGGTTAAACACCTCTAGGAGAAAAGATGAGGGTAAATCAGATATCATTCCTCTCCATCCTTGTGAGATGGGCCCTGAATGGATAGAAAGGGGAAACTGAGAAGATCATCCTGGATGTGAGTGTTTGTTCCATATGGAACTTGCATTGGCCTATGTCCCCAAAAAGAAGAAATGAGGTTCATGATGGTGACGAATAAAGCTCATACTCCACACCCTCAAAATTCACTGGAATCCTAGAACTACTTCTTTCCCTCCCTGATGGTTTGAGAGCTCCTGGAGATGTCACCCGCACCTGCTGAACTTCCTTCTCAGCACTGTCTGTTTTCTTGAGGCTTGCACGCTGATGCATAGCAATCAAGCCCCAGTTGCTCTTCCTGGCCTCCATGTGTTGCGTCTTAGATGTGCCTGTGCTGTATCTTCACCAGAAAGGTGGGAAGAGGGCCTATCTCAGCCCAGGGTGTCGTTTATGTATACAAGACAGAGCTGAGCACCTCTACCCCTAGGCTCTTCCTAAAGCCCTAGAGGCAGACATCCATCACCTCAGTTGAGCCTTCCACTTACCACAATCCCATTTTCATTAGGAACCCAGATCAAGTCCTTTGGATGGTTCCATCATGAGATAGTGCAAGGGGCATTCCTTAGTGCTGGCAGACAATGACCTTTCCCCACAATGTCCTTTGCCTCAGGCTGTGCCCTGACTCTTTTCAGTGTGAACTCCTGATTCATCCATTTCTATCCACGACATTGAGGGTTACTTGTTAGCCTCCAGTATGGGGGTCACTTCATCCTGGCAGTATGGTAGGTTCAGATCTCAGCAGCCATTAGCACCAAGAGGTATACTGCACGCACTCAAAACAGACCATTCCAAGTGGCCAGACGACATGAACTGGGTGGGATTGTGCCAGCATGCAGGAGAGTAGGGGACTCCAAAAGGAGGATCTCAAGGACTGAGAAAGCCAAGGGGACTCTATTCAAAGGAGTCTATCCAGACATGTGGTTCTGGGAAAGAGAGTCAAAAGCAGAGTTGAGAGAAGCCATGAGTGTGCCTGGGAAGACCAACAAACACCTGGATAAGAAGGACAGGAGCCCGAGGACAAATAGCACAACCAATGGCCAGGCACACACATATGACATAATAGGCAAGGCAAGTCTCAAATTCAGGACTTTGTCTGTAGAACATTTTTTCTCAGAGCTAGAGTAGTGCTGCAGAAGTGGGAATGGCTCCTGTGTTCATTCAAGCTCTCCCAAAAAGCAGAGCTTGAGACAAGGACTTGGTTGTAGGTAGTTTATTTAGAAAGTGATCTTAGGAACAAGAGTGAAGGAGTGAGGAGTGTGAGACAGAGAAGGAGAAAAAGCTAAAGGGTGCCTTGTTGAGCTGGCTACCATGGTGGGCCCATTCTCTGTGAGAACCATTGATGAATCACACGGACTCAGCTCCAGGATTACCCCTCAGAAGATAAGAGGTAAGATCATTTAACCTTAGACGCTCTGGGGCTTTACCTTCCCCCACTTTCTAGATACCTGTGAGCTGAGCCAAGTTCACTAAGCTTTGATAAAATCCCTTATTTAGAGAAGCTAAGAGGCACTGGAGTGCAAGACCTTGTCCATGCTGGCTTTAGGTAAGGTCAGATTGGGCCAAAGGGATGTGATATAAGATAGAAGAAGGATCTACCACAGCTTCCTAGAGTAGTAGCAGGCTAAGAACACCTAGCTCAGAAGTTATTTGACAAGCTGAGCTCACAATGGCACCAGCTGACATGCTCACTTTGGCTCTGCTATTCCTTACAGAGGCCAAGGTCTACCAACAAAAGGCTTTCCCATCTCTTCTTCAAGGAGACTGTGTCCCATATATTCTTTTTGCCCATTGTATCAGTGAGAGCTGCCTGGATCAACAGATGTCTATTGGGCAATCTGGTCCCAACTTATTTATTTTCTCTTGCCTGTCTGCAAAGTTTGGGATTACTATGACTTTCTCATGGAATTTGTAAAATCTTGTTATTCTTCCTTTGTTTAGCCTGTCTAGACTGTAAATTCCTTGCCAACAGGCATACAATAACATCCATCTTACTCATCACTATATCTCTAGTGCCCAGCATAGCACCTGCCTACCACTTAGTAGTTTCTTAATAAATATATGTTGAACAAAGGAATGAGTGGAGAAATAATATTATATCTCATTCTGACTCCTTTACTCACCATTTCTAATGCCTTGAACATCACCATGGATTCTGTCCATATCATGGACTTCTTTTTTCCGTTTAATATTTTCTTCCTGGTGTTTGGTCCAATTTCTGCCACCTCACTCCAGGACCTGAGTTCATGGTCAATTGGCACTTGGGAACTAAGAACCGGGGTTAGGGAGGTTGGTTGGGCATGGGAATACAAAGATCCAGGGGCTCATGACATTGAAAACCCTTGGGGAGAGAGTACAGAAGGGGGATTCTGATACCTGCCCAAGGATAACTCTGATGATAGTTGACTTGATGTCAAAAGCAAAGGACTATTTGGCCCCATCATCCAGACCTCATGGGTTTATATGATGGTCTATAACTGGAGATCCTCTTCTAAATCACACAACATAGAAAAATGATTCAAGTGATCATTTTTTCAATTCTCCCAAAGATGGTACACAGCTACTTCCATTCTAGAGAGATTGGGGAGAAATTAACACATGTTAAACAAAATTTTAACAAATTTAGTTTAAATATCTAATTGGCTTTTATTAGTGATTCATGAATCAGGCAGCATCTCATCTAGTGATTTAGAAAAGGCATTCTGATGAGCTGAGCAGAGGAGGTAGGCTTTATAGGCAGAAAAAGGCTGAGGAAGCAGAAATAGGGAACAAGAAGCAAATTGGTCCTTTCAAAGTTACTTGCCTTGTAGGGCTAAAACATAAGGGACTTTCTTTTCATTCTGGCTAGAGTAAACTGGGCCCCTTCTGATTGATCACTGTGAATGTCCTGTTTTTTGTTTGTTTGTTTCTTTGTTTTTGAAAACTGGCCCATTTTTAAAGTTCGGTTTGACTACATAGCACCTAGTATGACTGACTCCATTCTGGTTTGGTTTGATCTGTTGGGCCTAGTGCAGGAGCTCAGTCCAAAACAAAGACCTCCCATAAATTATATTTAACGCATACAATAGATGCTGTATTATTCAGGGTTCTCCAGAGAAACAGAACCAATAGGATATATATAGATACATAAGATGTATTGTGGAAACTGGCTCACGTGATTATGGAGGCCAAGAAGTCCCATGATCTGCCATCTGCAAGCTGGGGAATCAGGAAAGTCAGTGGTGTAATTTAGTCTGAGTCCAAAGGCCTGAAAACCAGGGGAACTGGTGGTATAACTCCCAGTCTGAGTCCAAAGGCCTGAGAACTATGGTAGAGGATGGCGCTGGTGTAAGTCCGTAAGTCTGAAGCTCAAGAACCAGGAGCTCCAACGTCCAAGGGCAGGAGAAGACAGATGTCCCAGCTCAAGAAGAAAGAAAGAGAATTCACCCTTCCTCCACCTTTTTGTTCTATTCATGCCCTCAACAGATTGTATGATGCCCACTTACATTGGGGAGAGGGGATCTTCTTTACTCAGTCTACCAATTTAAATGCTAATCTCTTCCAAAAACACCCTCACAGACACACCCCAAAATAATGTTTTACCAGCTCTCCAGGCACTTCTTAGCCCAGTCAAGCTGACACACAAAATTAACCATCACAAATGCCTTAGGGTTTAATTCTCTCACAAGGACCCCAGTTGAGAAAGTCTGGGGTCTATCCTAAGATTTTCTTTTTGGTAATAGATACTGCCTTCTCAACTTTCCAAATGTGACAGGTATAACTAAATTTATACACAAATCCGGGTGACCTGATTGAGACCACATAGGCCACACCACTTCCATCACCCAGTGCCAAATCGTGACCATTCACCAGTTCATGAAGAACTTTTCCAAAGCTCAGCCTTCAATGGCTACACAGCCTTTGATGGCTACAAATATTCCATCACATGACTGAACCAAAGTGCCCCCAACTATTTTCCTGCTGTTGGACATCCTGGCTGCCTCCAATTTTTCACAAAGCTTCTTTTTTCTTTTTAATTAAAAAACCCTGGCAGCAGTATGGAATTTTGATTGGGTGAGAGAGAGACTCAAGACCACTTAGCCAGCTACTGCAATGGTTCGGAATAAGGTCATAAGATCCTCAATGCAGATGGAGGCAGAAGGAATAGAATGGAATAGATGAAGCCAGATTTGCAAGAAAAAAAGACATTTTAGCTCTTTGAGATATTTAGATGTTTGTTTTACTCCACACTCATAAGTTTCAAAATTTAGTTTTATGTCATGGCCACTTAACCAAGTTCTTAATTCTTTTTTTAAAAATGAATTTATTTTTTTAGAGCAGATTTAGGTTTACAGCAAAACAGAGAGGCAGAAACAGAGATTTCCCATACACCCTCTTCCCCAACACATGCATAGCCTCCCCCATTATCAACATCCTACACCAGAGTGGTACATTTATTACAATCAATAAACCTATATTGACACATCATTATCACCCAAAGTCTATGAGTTCACTCTTGGTGTTGTACGTTCTATGAGTTTGGACAAATGTATAATGACATGTATCCACCATTGTAGTATCATACAAAGTAGATTCACTGCCCTAAAAATCCTCTGTGCTCTGCCTTTTCATCCTCCCCTCACCCAACCCCTGGCAACCACTGACTTTTTATTGTCTCCATAATTTTGCCTTTTCCAGAATGTCATATAGTTGGAATCCTACAGTATGCAGCTTTTTCAGATCGGCTTCTTTCACATAGTAATATACATTTAAGTTTCCTAGGTGTCTTTTAATGGCTTGATAGCTCATTTCTTTTTAGAGCTGAATGATATTTCATTGTATGGATGTACCACAGTTTATTTATCCAGTCACCTACTAAAGGACATCTTGGTTGCTTCTAAGTTTTGGCAAATTATAAATAAAGCTGCTCTAAATAGTCGTGTTCAGGTTTTTGTGTCAATGAAAGTTTTCAGTTCCTTTGGGTAAACACCAAGGAGCACAATTGCTGAATCATATGGTAAAAATATGTTCAGTTTTATAAGAACTGACAAACTGTCTTCCAAAGTAGCTGTACTATTTTGCATTCCCTCTAGTAATGAATGAGAGTTCCTGTTGCTCCACATCGTTGCCAGCATTTGGTGTTATCAGTGTTCCAGATTTTGACTATTCTAATAGGTGTGTAGCAGTGTCTCAGTGTTGCTTTAATTTGCATGTCCCTGATGACATACAATGGGGAGCATCTTTTCATATGCTTATTTGCCATTTTTAATTATTTAAGCGCTGCCTCTGGAAACTTAACAGAGCACTCTGATTTCTAGGTGATTGTTTCTTCTCCATTTTCCCCTTGAGCAAACAGTGGCCCTCTCAGGGTGTTTGCTGTCGGGGGCTCTGCCCATTGTACCATCTGGAATGAAGAAAGAGCCAAAGGCAGTTGACTCTTTGGGGCTCTTCTGCCCTTGGGAGTCTGCTCTGTGGGCAGGTGGCAGGCTGCATACCTCAGCTGGAAGCCAAAGGCTGTGGAAGCAAAAGGTTTCTATTTCTAGCACAATTTTTCGTATTAAATTGAAGAAAAAACGTTTTAATTATCTTAGAATGTTATGATTTTTCTATACAGAAAAGCATCAGTCTGACCAAGACAGAACCTAAGAGCTTAGGTATCTAAATGTTTTCCTTAAGAGAATGCTTTTAGATCTAAGAGCTCAGAAAAGTTAAGATTCTGGATTTGAGATATGTTTATTTGGTTTTTCCATAATACCAATGTTTTAAAATTCAAAGGTGCTGATTCCTGATATTTTGGAGATATATATATCCTGAAGTAAAGACACTTTACTTGTCTGCATTGGATGCCTGTGCAAGATTCAAAAATGTGCCTTAACACCTTGCCAAGCAAATAACACAAGCTTCATAGTAAATTCAGAAATCTGCTTTGCTCTCTTTCGGGTGAATGCTTCAGTCAAAACAGATTGCTTTTTTTGAGCATTCTAGAGTTTGGTTGCCATCAGTTTCTCTCTTAGCTTTTCAGACTTGAGACCCTCCCTCAAAATAACAGCCTTACACTGAAAAGGAAAAAGAATTCTTCCAGACTCCCAGTTGCTTGTTTTTCTACGTTAATTGTATTGCCTTCCTTCTGGAAGGATTTGATAAAAATTGATTGATACCCCTACTTTCAGGTATCAGAGATAACAAAGAATTCCTTCACTGGGTAGATTGAGCTCTAAAAAAATGTCTAGCTCCAAGAGTCTATGGTTTTCAAGTGTACATTTGGGTCATTTTGGAAATAGGTTTATTAATCAATAACAAAAGTAAAGTCTAAATTTTCCTTCTATAGCAGATGTCTACTTCCTCAGTCAAGGTCAGTTGTTAACATCACACTGAAGCCACACTTAATATCTCAAGTCCAAGATGGTCATACCAAAGCAGAAACTAGGAAGATTGCTAAAGCAATGTGGCAGAAACTTCGACTAGACAAAGTAGTGATAAGCCCCTTGACTAAGAAATAAAAAAGAGTTGAGATGATGGATATGCTAATTTCCCTGATCTGATCACTATACATTATATGTATTGAGACATCACTATGTACTCTGCGAATACATATAATTTTTGTTTGTCAATTAAAAAGTTTTAAAAAATTAAAAAATTACAGATAAAAAAAGAAGAAAGAAGAAATAAAAATCAAGGAAGTGAACCACATAATGAAATCTAAATACTTATTTTGGTCAGTGAAGTAAAAACACAAGTAAATTTGAGGGAACATTAAATTCACCACCTAGACCTATGAAGGGCTACTGTGTATGTCAGTGTATTTTGCTGTCTTACTTTTCCTCTATGGCTGTGACATGAGATCCTCAAAAACAGTGTTTCAGCAGAGAAGCCCTTTAGCTCTGACTGGCACAAGCCCATGATGAAGGAGCATTGTTGCCTGTTCCTGTTGTGCCCTTCATACCTGCCTCTCTCTGAATTCCTTGACTCTACCAATTACAATCCTGCAAAACAATGTGGCCTGGAGAAAAGGGTAATGACTCAAGAGTTGGGAACCTTGTTCCAGCCCTCCCTGTGCAAGAACCTACAGAGTAATCTCAAATATATCTCATCAACGTTCTGGGCCTCAGTTTCCTCTTTAGTAAAATAAAGGACTTGGTCTAAATGATTTTATAATTATTCTCCTCTCTTCCATATGGACATCGCTCTGAATTTCGAACTCAGGATCAACAAAACAAATGAGATTCTGAGATATTCAGAAGAACTCTCTGTTGGAACTGGAGCTCTTGTGGGTAAGAGAGGAGGGCAGATTTCTGTATCCAGTTGAAAGCCCACGTGATACACCTGACACTGTGTTAAAGCTTGTTCTGGGAATGGGTCTGGTGGAGTCCTGATGGGCCTGATATATCACTTACCTGTAGGGTGATCAATCTATTGTGTTTGATTCCTGGATTGGGGTCCTCCAAAGCTTTAAGTTCTCTTTAATCCATCCTAATGATCTTAAAAATTAGGTACAAGAGCCCCCCACATGCTTCCAGGGGCCATAGCAGTTAACTAGGTCCCTTGGAAGTAGGCAAGAAACTCTTGACCTATGGTGTTCCCTCCTGATCCTAGTAAGTCATGATTCCCCAACATCGTCCTTATCATAAACAGCAGGAAACATGAACTGGGCCATTTAATAATAGAAGCTATCATTCACCAAGAGCTTACTCTGAGCCAAACACCATCATGAGCACTTTATGGTGCTTAATTCTCACAGAAGCCTGTTCAAGTCAGTACCATTATTATCCCCATAACACAGATGAGAAAACTGAGTGCAGCAGGGGTTAAGTAACTTACCTATGGTCATACAATTGGTAAGTGGCAAGCCTGGGTTTCCAATCAGGGAACCTGATGCCAGAGTCCACACTACAAAAAATAACAAAAACAAACAAACCAAAAACTTTTATTCTGACATAACTTCAAACTTCAAATTGCAAGAATAGTATCAAGAATTCCAGATACCCTGTATTCAGATTCTCCGAATGTTATCGTTTGACCATAATTTGCTTTACCCTTCTCTTCATGTGTGTGTGGTATGTATATATATTATATACTTATATAATTTTAAATATATGCATATACTTTATGTATGTGATATATATCACATACATATATAATATACAATCATTTTTTGAACCATTTGAGAGTGGATTGCAGACATGAAGCTTCTTTACCCCTAAATACATCAGTGTATATTTCTTAAAAACAAGGACGTTCGCTTATATAAACACAATATAATTGTCACTGGACCGTCAATTAACATTGAAGCAATACTATTATCAGATCTTCACACCTTATTTAGATTCTGCCAATTCTTCCAGTTTTTGTGTCTGTTACAGAAAACATCTTCTGGTCCAGGATCAAATCCGTAATCACACATTGCATTCGATTGTCGCATTACTTTAGTCTCTTGTAACTTTGAACATTTCCTCTGTCTTCCTTTGTGTTTTGTGATCTTGACATAGCTGAAACAGTACAGGCCAGTTATTTTATAGAATGTCCCCGAGTTTGGTTTGTCTGATGTTTCCTCCTGTTTAGATTCAGATTGTGCATTTTTGGTAAGGGGGTCACAAAGGTGATGCCATGTCCTTCTCTGTGCAACATATTGGGAGGCACATGACACCAGTTTATCCCATTACTGGTGATGTTAGATTTGATCACTTGGTTAAGGTGGCATCTACCAGCTATATCCCCCTTTGCAATGAGTCTCATGCAGACAGAGCCCACACCCTTAACTGCTACACCATAGAAGTACCTCTAGGCCTCCGGCACTGTGCTGGCCATTGAGGATACAAAGAGCCTTGAAGGAATTCTCCTCACAGCTTACGATATTATTGGGAAGACAGGTATGCGATATATTACTTCAGCATCCACCCACAAATTGTCCCACAGACAATTAAAGTTAGAGGAATTCAGGGGTAGAAGTGACTTTCCAGGCCTAAGGGCTCCCAGAGGAGGAGATGGGAAGCTGCTCTTGCTAGAGAATCAGAAGGGAGGATAGGTTTGGCCTCTGGGCACTTCAGAGCCATAACCAGGAGGTGGGAAGGGTCAGAAACAATCTGGGCACTGACTTAGGAGGCCCAGAACAGAGGATCATTGTCTCATACAAGAGGACCCTGGCAGCCATTCTGGAGGTGCTGCTGGCATGACAGAGTGTGGCCAAAAGAAAGCCAGAATTCAAGGCCCCTTGGGAATCAGAGTGTGGCCAGATACAGGGTAAGGGGCCAACCCAGAGCAGCTCAGAAGAATCTGGCTCATTAATGCCCTAGCTCCTGGCTCTCATTTCACCAAGTATTAACAGCACCAAGTGGCTCTACCATACATGTTCTATATATGTGTGATATATACTATATTACACACATGCATAATATATAATCACGGCCATGCCAAGGTCAAAAACGTTTGGCAAGAGCAGTGGATCATTGTGGAGCAATAATGGGGGAGCTAAGGCAGGAGAGATAGATGGAGGTTGATTGGAAGAGACTCGGGTCCTCCATTCAGGAATTATTTGTATGGCCTTAGCATAGGGACTCTATCCTGTGTACACACAACAAAGTGATGGAGTGAGAGTTCAGAATTCTACCTCTCATTTCACCAGCTACTCCTAAACTCAAATTAGAATCTTTTCAGAACACCATTTTCGCCTGCTTCTACAGTAAGAATAGGAACTGGCGCTTCTCTGAAGTACCTTTTGCCTCTAATCTGGTTCAAAATTAAAGTGCTCTCATTAAATGGAGACCTCATTACATTCTGCTCTAATCTGCAGCACAATCATAATGCAGTGATTACCTTGAATTATTATTATTGCACATACTTCCACCCACCTATTATTATATGTCTCTGTACTTTAATTATGTTTCAATGAATATAATTCCATACCCTTCAATACTTAAATAAAATTCACTTTAAATATAATTGTCTGCCTATAATTCTCTGTAAGTATGAGTGCTTGCACTGCAAATAATAAAAATTAGTACTGCTCCGGAGGCTGAAACAAACTAAGTCATGCCTGAAAGAAATCAGTTGGCATTTTAATAGAATTTTAAAACACTGAAATTTGTTACCAATTTATTTTTTCAAAAACACATTTTAAGAGGGTGATTTTTGTAGCCTTAACAAAAACGTCTTTGGAAGGAAACAGCAATTCTCTAGAGGCTTTTTTTCCCTATTAACCACTTCACCAGGGAATTTGCTCCAGTAGGGAATTGATTTAAAAAAAAAAAAAACTTCACTGAGGTTTATTTGCTTTTTTTGTTGTTGTTGTTTTGGTTTATAATGTATTTATTTCTGGCCATGCTTTGGATTTGGAAGAAATTCCCCAGAGAATTTGATGGGTGAAAGGGAAATTTCAGAATCAACAAGCAGGTAACTGGCACAAAGGTATACCTTCTATACCCACCTGCACATGCATTCTTATTACCCAGGAAAAAGAGTGGCATTAATGCTTATGTTGTTTCTGGTGTGCACTCTTAGGAAGCCATATACTTCTTTATTTCTGCCAGGATGTGTCTCAGAGGAGATTGTCTTGGGAGAATTTTTTTGCATTCTGTTGTACTTACTAGTATAGCTGTAACACATGTATATGCTTTGGTTGATATTTATTTCAAACATATGGTCAATAATAACTTGGACCGAAAACTAATTCATGACCTCATGCCATGGGACAACACTCCCAAAAAACTAGAGAAATGGCAATCCTGCCCTTTCATTTCTAGTTTCTGATTTTTAAAAATAGCGGATGCGTTAGAAGCCTCAGGAATAGATTTGTTAAGAGGAGAGAGAACGAAAGCAGGAAGCCATTTTGATCATTTGATAAGGAGTAAACAGAGTAGGTTTTATAAACCTTCAGTCTAGGTAAACCTTTCAAGTTCAATCTTAGTCCCCTATTGTGAACTATTCAAAACTCATTGTCCAAGAAGAGTGCCCTGACATTATCACTGGTAGAAAGAATCAATGTTATTAAAATAACAATTCTTCCTAAAAAACATACTTGTTGGCCACACAAGTCCATGGAATAAGTCGAACCATTATATAAATTGGTCACTAAAGTTTCATTTCAAAAAAAGGAAAATAAAAGGGCCAAAAAGGATGCTAAACTGGGTGTTTATGTAGGAGGTAAAGAGATAGATTTTTTTTTTAACATTCATGCTGAACCAAAAGTTGTTGGTCTGTTGCCTCATGGGTGCATTTTACATGATAATGACTAACTCAACTCAGTCAAATACTCTAACATTTCAATACACATTATATTTGAAAAGAAAGAAGGTAAGTGTAACCTACAGTGGCACAGGGAATCAATCACCCAGATACCATGTTCTGTGTGTGTTTCTCTTTCCATGTTAACCTATTAGCTACAGTTTGTTTTTCATGGAAATTCTTCCAATTGATCCATCAGTTTATCAAAGTTATTGAGTCTATGGTATTGTTTCACACTCTATACAATTCATTACTTTGACTTTTGCCTAAAGGAGAAAATACATAAAGCCCGTAATCACAGACCAATGTAAAAATCAAAGGCAAGGATTACCACTTCCAGCAGGACAGTGTAAAGAACTCTGCAGACCCTTCTCCAGAGAAACTGGTGAAACAATTTTTAAAACAATCTTTCATGGGGGAGGGAGGATGAAGAGAGGTTGGTTATGGGTATAAACATACAGTTAGAAGAAATAAGTTCTAATGTTTGGTAGTAGACTAGGATGACTATACTTAGCAACAATATTATGTTTATTTCCAAGTAACTAAAAGAGAGAGTTTGAAATGATACCAACACACAAAAAATGATAAATGCTCAAGATGATCAATATTCCAAATACCATGACTTTGTTAATGGAAAAAGACTCAAACTCTGTAAAATAACTTAAAGAGGTTTATTCTGAGCTGAATGTGTGTGAGTGGCCCAGAGCACGTGGCCTCAGGAGGCCCTAAGAAAATGTACCCATGGTAACTGGGTTTTATACATTCATGGAGACAGGAACCACACATAAGATCCTAACTCCATAAGTGGAGAGCATACCAAAAGCAGGACATCTCAAAGGGGGTGGGGGTTCCAGGTTATAGGTGGGTTTAAAGATTATTTGACTTGTAATTGGTTAAAGAAATGAAGCTTTGTCTAAAGCCTTGGAATGTTTTAACTTAAGATAAAGATGTCTGTTAATCAGAGACAAGCCACCCGACATTTATCAAAACTCAAGTAATCTAATCTATTGAGTAGATTGATAGTCTGCAGGTGTGGTTTAAGCTCTGTCTTGCATAGCCTTAGGCCTGTTCATGAGTTACAAGGGATATCTCCAAGAAGGGAGGGAAACATGTCAAGACATGCCTAACCTCCCTTCTTATGCCCAGCAAGTCAGCTTTAGGGTATTTCTGGGTTCCCCTTGGCCAAGAGTGTAACAGAGAGAATGCCCTGAGAAAGGGTAAAAATGTTTTCTGTCTCCTCAAAACCCCCTCACCCTTTTTGAAAACTAAAACCTATATCCCTGCCTCAGGCCACTGGTTGGGAGCGGCAGGAGAGTGTCCTTTGTGCCACAGGAGATGGCTCAAGGGAATTGTCTAGGCGGAGCTCACAAGATTGTCTTAGCTGAAGATGGGATGAATCACAACCTGTAAAAGCTCTGTACTTCTGCTCAGAAGCAGGACGTTGGTACTTTGAGACGGGAGCCTGCCAACCTCCTCATTTACAGGCAAATTAATAAATTCCTCTTTCCTTCTCCTCAAACGACTTGTCTTCATTCTGATGTGGCCTTGGGAATAAGTGCCAAACTTTCAGTAACAGAATTTGGCATCCCTGGGTGGGCTCATCAGCACCCCGGTGAAACGGCACCCTGCGACTGCTGAAGGAAGCAGGGAGCAGCCCTGGGACAAGCCATTAGTCTTCACTGGAAAGAGTGGCTTCTTTCTGAGGTGAGTATGGGATAGTCCTAGAAGCTGCCTAGCAGCTGCTGGAGTGTGTTTTAGCTTGTCAATGGAAAAAAAAGACCAAACTCTGTAAAATAATTTTAAAGAGATTTACCCTGAGCCAAATTTGAGGACCATGACCCAGAGCCACGCCCAAGAGGTCTCGAGCAGTGGACTCGCAGAGGTTGGGTTACAGCTTGGTTTTATACATTTCAGGGAGACAGGGGTTACAGGTGAAGCCATAAATCAATACGTGGGAGGCATACATTGGTTTGGCCCAAAAAGGTGGGCCATCTCAAAGCAGGGGCTTACAGGTTATAGGTGGGTTAAAAGATTCTTTGGCCTGTAATTGGTTAAAGACATGAAGTTTGGCTAAAGGCTTGGAATGTTTTAACATAAGGAGGTGTTTATCAGAGATAAGCCACTGGACATAGA
>RJWJ010026317.1:0-23109 GCA_004363605.1 Indri indri
ACAATGGAAAAGATCTGGCCTTCAGAAAGCCTCTCATTAAAGCGCTAATCTGTTCCACCACATTCTTCCAAGACACAGAGATCAGCATTCTAGCCAGTCTCAATGGCCAGCCCTAATAAGACTGATAGAAACAGCTTAAGTAATTGGATTGCTATATGGGATTGAATGTCTGACAACAAAAGATAGCCATCTCTATTCCACCACCAAATCTTTGTTCCAGCAATGAATTCATTTAGCAATGCATTTAGGGGCTCCTGGGCCCAGGGAGAAAAGACAGACTGGGAACACAAAAGCCGGGCCAGCTGATGAGCCCAGAGACACAGGCTGCACAATTCCAAAAAGTTAATTACGGTGAACAAAGGCAGCAGACGATGACTTGTTGAATCATTACCATAATCACATTACTGCACTGGCCTGCAGTTCCCAGCCAAGGGTGGCATTGGCTGCTTCACATTCTGGCCATGTCCTTCCCACTCACGTGCCACCTGCAATCTACTGGACGGGGCTTCTTGGCTGATGTGTTCTCAACTAGCCCAGCCTGTTTGTGTGTCCTAGTCATCTTTTTTTTTTTAATTTTAGTATTTTTCTCTATCACAAGAGCCTGATAGTAGAAAAGTGTTAAAGCAGCCGGTGCAGAAGGCATTGGTGCTAAAATTGTCTCATATTTGTCTCAAAATTTGTGACTTAGGAAATCACTATCATCCGTTAAAATATAATTGTAACATCAAAATCATATAATTATGTATATAACTTCAGATAGGTCTAAAAAGGATTAATATAAATTAAAATGTTAATTTGCAACTTGAGGTGAATCTAAAAAGGGTTAACATAACTCAGAATATTGATATCTAAAGCCCATCCTAGGGCAAAAAGCAGAAAGAAGCACCCATTTCTGTGATTCTGAAACAACATTGTCAATTAATAGTTTCCTAGAAGCTTTGACATAGTTCTTTCTTGACCACTGGGTGTTTAGTTTCCTCAGCAGTGTGACATAAATTATTTTCACTTTTAACTTCTCTAGGACAATTTTGGTCTATCTGGAAAGGATACCAGTCAGCAAGTGAGAATAGTATCTCATTTTATAATAAACAAAGATGTTGCTCCAATAATCACGGCCAAGGATGTAATAACACAGCAGCAATAATAACAATAGAAGTAGTATTGTTAAAGAATAATCATTTTAGACATGCCAACTTAAAGAGAGGATTCTAAATATTTCTAAACGAAGTTGTGAGTTAGCCATACATCATTCTGTAAGAGGGATCAGGGATCATTCACTCTACATTAAAATGGAAAGAAATGGCAAAGCCAGGATGCCTTTGTTTTTTCAAACAGTGGCACCAAAGAAGCCCAAATACAAATGTCTTGACATCCACTCCAACACTCCACGTCTTTAAAAAACATCTTTCAGCCAAGATTCCTTGCCCAACTTGGCAAAGAAGAAGAACCAGCTTCATGGTCCAAATTGCGACTTTGGATCGTAACTGAAAATACACAATCATATTTTGTCCAAAGTTGGCATGTTTCTCCCTTCTCAACTTACCACAGTGCCAAATGGAGAGCACAGTCTCAAGTACTTAGAACTATAACCATGAAAAAGGTTGAAATACTTCTCACCGTGGGTAAAGAACACGTTTTTCACCTTTGCGTAAATTGCAAACAGAATCTTAGAAGAGTTTTACTCACACCCACTAGGCAGAGACTTCTGGGTGTTTTGCTGATTTCTTTGAGGAGAGATTTTCAGAGGAAAGGACATTTCTAAGTTTCCAATCCAGGAGGTCACTCCTTTGATGGACAGCAATAGTTCCCTCATCAACACTGCTGCTCGACCCCACCACACCTGTACCCATCTCATTCCGCAAAACTGAAGTTACTCTGATACAATAGGCCCCCAATTCAACAAAATACCCTAAGTACCTGCTTAAAATGCCTTTATTTCTTCTTGTTTTCTAAAAGGGCCTAAAGTCGCAATCTGTATGTGAGACAATCAAGAACGATGATTTTTGCCATTTCCTTAAGCGCCATTGCTGCATGGGAGAGGAAGTGGGTCCCACTGGACCCTACAGGAAGCTCCATCAGGCCCTCCCCCTCCCCGCCCCTCCAGGCCTCAGGGTCCTTCCATCCCCACCACTCTTTTCTCACTTACCACGCCCTGCCAGCATTGGACACCACTTTGCTTTTTCCAGGACTATGTATTATTTCTTCCTTCCTTTCCTAGACCATAAAGCCCTCAAGGGTAGGGATGGTGTGTGTTATCACCTTCCCATTCCTAGCACAGACTGGCATTCCACAGGTGTGTTGCTGACTGATTAGGATGGACCTGAAAATATGAGACAGACAGAACCCGTTGTACTTACACACAATGTAAATATGCATCCATGGCTTGCCTTCAAGGTCATCGCCAACTTAACAAGAAAATAATAGGCTTTCTGTTCCATTGTTTGCAGTCTTTCTAAATCACCCAAGGTGTGACGAGAACACGACCACAGCTTTGTATAAACCTCAAACCTGACAGCCACTCACAGAGTTACAGGAAATGTGTGTCCACACAGACACATACAAGGCCTCTATCTTGGAGCGGTAAATACCGACAGCGCCTATGACTAACGGTGAAATCACTTCTTTGCTGAGACCACGCCCTGGCTCCTCTCCTGGCTGCCCCTGGGACAATGCAGGCAGGCATGACATAGCCGAAAGCAGGTAGACAGATGTCCTCTAGCCTCACAGTCATTTCACATTTTGCTCCTTTCTTACCTATCATTCTCAGCCTTACCATCAGCCCCTGCATGGCATAGAAGGCTGTTTCCTCTTTGCAAGGGCTCTCCAGAGCCCAATCTCTAACCAAAGGGCCTTTCTCTACTTCCTTGTGGCTCCTCCTTGGCCCTGGGATGAAGGCCTAACGAGAACCCAGGCTGATTTCTGCCCTTTACCCTTCTGCCTGAAGCATTTCCTGGTCCGGCTGTCACCCACAGATTATCTGATTTTCTAGGCCTTTCCCAAGGCACATAGTCCAACATAGATAGTGTAAATGGGAAGCCTGAAACACACAGACCACATCAGGCCTGAAAGTGAATTCTTGACACTGTTCATTTTATAAATTCATCACCAACATTTTAAATCAAGATATATTACATATCAGTTCAGATGTCTAAACTCTCTTTAGAAATTAGAGAGGAATGCCCCCTCCAGTTGGCATTCCTACCTGGCACCAGTCAGCTGAAGCTGAGGAATGACTGTCCTTTAGATGTGGGAGCAACACTCCACTTCTCCCCTGTCCCCATGAGTCCCCACTGTACACCTGACTGACCCCTGTGCTTATGTACGTACCTGCCATGGCAGAGATGGGATAGCAGTTCACGAAACATGGGTCTTCTTCTTCCTGAACACACAACAAAACTATATGTCCTTATTTGCACACCAATGTTCACAGCAGTAGTATTCACAATAGCTAAAATGTGGAAACAACTCAAGTGTCTATCAGTGGATGAATGAATGAGCAAAATGTGGTATATACGTACAATGGAATATCACTTAGCCTTAAAAAGGCAGGAAATTCCAACACATGCTACAACAGGTAAGAATCTTGAGGACATTATGGTGAGTGAAACAAGCCAGTCACTAAAGATAAATACTAATAAATACTATGTGATTCCACTTATATGAGACACTCAGAGTAGTCAAAATCATAGAGACAGAGACTAGAATGGTGGTTTCCAGGGGCTGCAGAGCAGGGGAGAATGGAGAGTTATTGTTTAGTGAATGCAGAGTTTTACAAAGCCTCTCACATGTGACCCACCATGCTCTTTTCCCCTCCACTGGGTGCAATCAAGCCACATGTTGGGAACGGCAGAGCTACCAGATGGAAAGATCCAAGCTGGCAGATCCACCTGCCAACTAGGAACACCTTGCTTTAGACTTTACATATGTAAGACATGGAAATACTTCTACCATGTTTGAGCCATTATGAATTTTGAGTTTATTACAGAAACTAGCAAGACCTTAAAACACCCACCTTTGAGTCTCTGAGTCTGGGACCTGATTTAATATCTATGGACCCTTAGTTCTCACCCTACATGGAACCAGGCATGATTAATCCCTTTGAAAGGTACCATTTTGTGTAGAAATCAACCCACCATGAACTTCAAAAGATGTACTTCCTCCCTGAACCTCTCTAGTAAGTAGCTTTGTCTAACAACATTGACTTGTGTAACTGTGATTGTGTCTGAACTTGCCTGGCTCTTAAGCTAAATCTTACACCCTAGAAAGTTATAGCTCTTGTCTCCATAAACTTCTTGGAAAAGTAATGGACAATTTATAAACAATAGAATTAAAATAAATGTAATTACAGTCAATGGGAGTTAAAGAAATCTACTGAAATGGAAATGTAGTCCAGCAGCAGAATGTTTTTCAAGGTAGCCAAGGTCTAGAAAAGATAAATAACTTGCCTAAATTCACCAGCAAGAAGATAGTAGGGAGAAGACTCAAACTCTCCTTTTGTACTTCCAAATACTGTGCACTCGACAGCACCATCCTTCATCTCTTATTGCCAACCCACACTATTATCCTACCTTGACCCCCACCCCACAATCTCTAGCAATGTGTGTACATCTATTATATGCCAAGTACTGTGCTGGGTATTTTATTTACATTTTTAAAGTTAATTTTATAATACATATACAAGGTTGTATTACTATCTCCATCTTTCAGATGTAAAAATCAAGGCACAGAGAGATTAATGAAATTCCTCAGGGCCATGCGGCTAAAAAACAGAAGGTATCAAAAAAAAAAAAAGGTAAAAATGGAAGGTAGAGTATAACTCAAAAAACCATGTTCCCCCAAATCATGTTATATTTCTCATGACAATCTTATCCTTCTTCCTAGAGACCAGCACTTTTGCAGCTTTCCCTAAGAAACAAACCACCTTAAAACATGATATCTTAAAACTCCAACAACTTCTTTAGCCCATGGTGCTGTTGGGTAGCAATTTGAGCTGGGCTCAGCTGGGCAGTTCTTGTGCTGGTCTTGGCTGGACTTGCTTATGTGTATGAGGTTAGCTGGTGTCTAGACAAGCTAGATGGCCTCACTATCTTACCTGGGACATTAGCCAGGAGAGTCAGGATCACTGACATGATGGGGCCTCTCTTCACATGGTCTCTCATCTACCAACAGGTTAGCCAAGGCTTGTTCCCACAGGGATAGTTGCAGAATTCCCAGGAGCCCAAGAACATCAAGAAAGGCAAGTTCTAAAACACAAGTACTTTTCAGTTCACAGTTTTATGTCACATTTGCTATTATTCCACTAGTCAAAGCAGATCACATGACTAATCACAGTTGCAAAAGGAAGAAATAGATGGGCATAGCTTCAAAGCTATATTGCAAAGGGGCACAAATAATGGAATGGGAAGAATTTATGGGCATTTTCAGTATTTCAGATCATTTATTTTCTTCTAGCACTTTTCTCCATATTTCAAAATAATATTTGTATATGGCTACCTCTTAAGTAATCAATTTTAAATATTATCTTCCAGTTTATTATCGTGACAGTTAAGAATTTACCTTTCTTATCAATTTGCTTTCTACGAAGAAAACATTCCCATATACTTTTCGCCAAAATTCTCTAAAAGGTAACATTTTATCACAACTGTTTTATATATTTTTTTCCCAAAATAATTTAAGTCACAGACATGATTCCTCTTAACTCCTAAATATTTCTGTGTATATTTACAAAACCAAGGCTTACATAACCATAGTGTAATTATCAAAAATCAGGAAATCAACTTTATAATACTATTATCTTATCTATCTTGTGCTGTCCAATGTGGTAGACAACTACATGTGGCTATTTACATTTAAATTTAAAATAATTAAAATAATAATAATTAAATATTCAGTTCCTTGGTCACACTAACCACATTTGAAGTACTCAATAGTCACACATGATTGGTGGCTACTGTGTTGGACAATGCAAAGAACACTGCATCACAGAAAGTCCCATTGATTAGGGCTGACTTATATCTTTCAAGCCCTGCTAGGATATAGTTATAGATTTATAGAGCTGAAATCTTTGTCTCTTACAGGAGGCCTAAAGGTAGTAATTTCCACCTCCATTTTTTTTTTTTTTTTTTTTTTTTTTTTTTTTTTTGGACAGGGAGACAAAATTAGAAAAGTGAACTGGGTCCATGGCCATAATAAATCAATGCTATAAGCAGAGATTTGAACACAAGTTTAATTGTTTTAAAGACTCCTTTTTTACCATGACATTTGATTTTGTGTCTTAGGTTGGATTCTACAGAAGCAGAGCCTGAGACAAGAATTCATGTGAACATGATTGATTAAGGAAGAGCTTTCAGGGAAAAACTAGTGAAAGAATGAAGAATCCAGAACAGGGAAGAAGGAAGCAAGAAAGGTTACAATTTCAGGCAAAGTCCCAGCCTCAGGCTTGTCTTGCAAGGCACCCTGGAGCTTAATTTATACCACAGGATTTGGCCCACCTGGAGATAAGAGAACGAGGCTTTCATATACCCATACGCATTAGTCATTGGCTACAGGCTGCGCCAGGTGGACATAAATTCCCAGGTACTTCTGAACATCTGCTTGTTGCATGGGCAAAGCAGTGCTGGTAGCCCAAGGGCTGTCCTATAAAGAAGGCCAACAGTTCACACTTTTGGAATCAAAGCACACACAGGCCAGTAAAAAGGGTCCAAGAACATCTGGGTGCAGGCCCAACAGAAACCATGACAGAATATTTTGCCTTACTGTTCTTCGTAAAATGTGTTCATTAAACATCTCCCCCTTTTGCCTTTGTATAAATAAAACCTGAAAATCTTGCTAATTCAGAATAAATGCTCATTTATTTACCCTGGCCTATTCCCATGAGATATTTGCTTGACCTGCAATATCAGTTGAGGAATAATGGGTGGGGTGGGTGGGGCCACCCTTGATAAGGAGCATAAATTCAAAGGCCAAGAACCATGGAAAACAGATTCAGGGACACTGTAGTGCAAACCAGTCTACTTGGAGAACTGTCTTCTCCTGCCCTGCAATCTACCTGGGCTGCAGAAATCCACACCAGCTTGCTTAAGAAGAGAGGGGATTGCTATTATGATTCAAGAGTGTCTCGTAGATAGAACTAGCAATTGCAAAATCTAGTGTGGCACCATGAGGAAGCTGTAGAACCATCAGGAACAAATGCAGTGCACCTGTTTCCCTTTTCTTCCCTTCTTTCTCTGCTTACTCTTGGATTTCTGCTTCTATCTGCACATGGACCAAAAGTACCTATTGCAGTCCCAGAGTCCATAAACAGTGCTGGCTCCAGAAGTACAGATGCCTCATTCTCCTGGTTCCTTTGTCTAAATATCTGATCAGGACTAAACTCAATTAGCCCAGTTCCCCTGTCAGGGATTGACCTCTGGTCCAATCATCAGACACCAAAGAAGAATAGGATTGCCTTGTATAAAGGTGATATGAGGGGTCTGGGCAGGGGTGCAATTTAAGTTAAAGAGTATGGCAGACTGTTTTTTCCACAAATGTCCATAGCAATATTTTTGGTCCCCTATACTCTTCAGAACTTTACCACTCTTGAGACATGGGGTCTGTACTCCCTCCTCTTGAATATGGGCTGGGGCTTTTGGTGGCTCTAACTAACCAATAGAATATGGCAGAGGTGGTACTACGTGACTTCCAAGGCTGCTGGGTCATTAAAAAGATAAAGTTTCTGCCTCGTGTTCCTCTCTCCCTCCCCTCGTTTTCCCCCATACTCACCTCTTGGAACCTCACCGCCATGCTGCAAGGAAGCCCAAGCCTCAAGGAAAGATCACGTGGCAGTGTTCCCTCCAACGGCCCCAGCCAAGATCTCAGCCAACAGCCAGCATGGCCTGCCAGACATGTTAGTGAGGAGCCTTCAGGTGACTCCAGCCCCAGGCTCAAGGTGCTCTAAATGGCCCTGAATCAAGCAGAGGTGAACTGTCCTGCCAAACTTTCCCCACATCTCAGATTCATAAACAAAACAAATATGCTGTTGTTGCTGGTCTTAGCCACTCAGTGGTGGGTAATTTGTTCTGCAGCCACGGTAATGTCTCAATAAGCTTTGATGTTCCTGTCTTCTTGTCTCTCCTTGAATTTGTTATCTTTTAATTTCTGACCCCAATGTTTTGCTTTCTTCCTCTGGTCTTCTCACCTCATGACTACCCAAGCCAAGCATGAACACTGGGGACATGTGGCAATGCAGTCTCTCCCTACTTATTTATGTTTTCCATTCAGTTAAGGGTGATTTGAGATACTTCCCACCAAGAACATGCAAAAGAGAGGGAAAAAAAACACCAAGTACACTTCAAGCAAAAGTATGAAGAACAATCGATAATAGAGATGTTCAACTTGGTCAGGTGTAGGCTTTTGAGTTTTTATTTTTATTGGTTGTCATGGCAAACGATACACAGGAAAATCTGTACCCAACCCCAAATATCCTGAATGTAAACATTCTTCTCTTGTTGGGAACCACACAGATGTACCTTCTTGAATCACTCTCTCTCCAAAACCTCTGGGTTCATGCCAGTAGCACCTCTTGCACACTATTCTGAAAATTCATGTATGATCACACTGCAGGAAAGTTGACAACATGCACTTCACTTCCTCTCTTACCACATTGGCAAATGGTAGCACCCTGGAACTTGCCCTACTTTATTCTTAAAACATCGTTAACTCATTAGTCAATTAGGTTTACTTGGGGCTACTTCCAAGGAATCTTATGGTGGTTTCAAGACAAATATCCCTTTGGGAACAGGCTACTTTGTCTAGTGCAATGATTCTCAAAGGGTGGCCCCTGGACCAGTAGCATCAGCATCACCTAAGAACTTGCTAGAAATTCAAATTCTTGGACCTATCCAGACCCGCTGCATCAGAAACTCTAGGAATGGGCCCAGCAATCCGTGTTTTCACAAGCCCTTAAGGTGATTCTGATGCATGTTAGAGTTTGAAAACCACTGATCTAGTTAGGTCCAAAAATCACGTCAGTGACTGCAGAGAGAGAATATAATAGAAAGAATGGTTTACTAGGTATAAAATTCTAACTAGGTAACTGAAAAGGCAAGATGGGAACTCCAAGGCATCAAGGACCTAGAAACTGTAGGAGGCAGCCAGTGCTCCTAGGGTGAAGAGAACAAGGGAAGAGATTGGAATCAAACTTCGATGCTTCCAGGAGAGCAGGGGCCCTGCAGAACTGAAAAGGACCACCAAGAAGGATCCAAAGCTCAGCTGGTGCTGTTCTCAGGATTTCCAGCCACTCCTGTGAGCTGGACCCCAGCACCTGAGGAAGGGGCTCTGGCAGCTGGCAGTGGTATCTCTAAGGGCAGATGATGGATGCTGGTTCTGTGAGTGGTGAAAAACTGCTAACTGGAACCAACTGCTGCTACTAGAACTAACTGAGGCTGCCCCAGAGAATGAACCTTGCTCAGGTGATGCCCACCCAAACAGGAAGGCCCTTCTTCCCCCGCCCCCAAGTCTTGCAGCTTCAGTCTAGCACCCCCTATTGGCAGAAGCTGGCAAGGCTGATACAAGATTAACATGAGTCTCAGTTGCAGCATCACAAAACCAGATACAGGAGGGTGAGTTTAGAGTTGAGAGACAATAGCTTAATAACTGGCAAGGTTATTTGGAGCTATCATATCCAAGGTATCTTATGTGGTCTCAGAAGAAGTATCTTTTGGGGCTGTCCTTTGCCTAGAAATCTGACGCCGAGCGTACAATTGAGTGGTTTGCAGTGGTTCACTCATAGGGAAGGGGTCCTTTGGATAATAGGATACACTTTTACTATCCTCTTCTCAGGGTGAAATAGCAGGGAATTCTTTCCCCCACTGCAGAGGATGAAACCTAAAGGAGGAATGAAATGGGACCGCTGAATGAGCAGGCATGCAGGGTGAGGGCAAGGAAGTGAAGGCTGCTGGTGTCTCGGGCCCTTTAGTTGATTTTGAGGGTGAAATGTGCTGCAGAGTGGTCTTCCTCTATGTTCTTGACTGTGGACATTCCCAAAAAGTGACAACTCCTTGGATTTCCATGGAGCTGGATGTTTCTGGCAAGCATGCTCCATGGCTATTTCCTGAGCTTTAAAAAAAGAAACTCACACATCCTTGTGGCCTCCTCTGACAGCCGGCAGCAACACCTCTGGTTCATGTTGTTCCTCCCTGTTTTAGCCCTGTCACCTCCCCCATCACTTTCAAGGCAGAACGGCCTGAGCTACATCTCTTTTTTCCGCAATCTAGCTCTTTAAGGAAACAGAAACAGAATAGATGATGCCTAATGGAGAAAACAACACACATAACTTTCAGTGAAATTGAAAAGAAATTTTGAGAGGGGAAGAAAATAAATCACTTGTCAAGCAGTGGAAAATAATGAAAGTTTTTTTTATGAGAGTCACAGATACCTAGAGATACCTTCATATTTCTCAGTCAGCTCTAACCCATACCTCTACCTTGTGACCTCAACAAACCCCAAGAAGAACACTTTGAAAACTCCAGATAATAAAATACTTTTTACAGAAAGAAAATGAAGATAAAAAGAGGTTATACTGTGTGCTAGACCTTGAGCCATCTGTCCTTGGCATTTCCTAGAACTCCAGCTTTTCTTCACGTTTGAGATTGATGCCTTCTCTAAATCCTAACGCTACCGCTTGTCTGGAATGCATTTGATTTCATGTAGATCAACTGCTTTGCCTCAGTTCGCACCCAGTCCTGAATAAAAATGAATTTAAAAGGTTTATCATAAGGTAAGCCTACTTTTCCTGTCTAACTTGCCTCTTTGTGGAAAGGGAATAGACAGACTATTAGGGTTCAATGTATCATCCAACTTCGGAAAGCTTCCTGTGAAGTAGAAGATAAAGTGCAAACTCTTCCTTCTAGCATCCAAGGTCATCCATCGTCTGGCTACAATCTTCTCTCTCACTGTCCTCAACTCTCTGTCACCTAAATGTGTACAGGTTTATGTTCATAAGCTTTCTCCAACTTACATATTTCATCTCTTTATCAAAATGCCACTCAACCTTGAAGCCCCCGTCTGTGATGAGGCTTTCTCCAACTGAACCAGCCCACCTATGACCTTTACCCACTTCTGCACTACTCAGTATCAACCAATTCTGATGATGAATGGCACTTCGCTGTAGAATGCCCATGTATTCCCATTGTTCCATATGTCTTTGCTGTTCAGCGAGAATATGAGCTACAAAGACAAGAACTGTATTTTATACAGCCTCCTAAGCACCTAATACATTTTAAATTTGGAGCATAAATATGAATGCATATATCAGTGTTCTTGGTTGCAAACAACAAAAACCAATAGCAACGAAAAAATATAAAGTACCTACGAATCTAACAAAAGATATGCAAGTATTTTATAGACAAATCCTTTATCAAATGGTACCAATAAATAATAAGCAAAGCAATACGTATGCCATGTTCATGGGTGGGAAGACTTAAAATTGCAAAAATGTCAATCTGCAAATTAAAATTTAAATGTAATTCCAGTGAAAATGTCTACCCAGTTTTTTTATGGACTTTGACAAACAGAGTATAAAATCTATATGGAAAAGCAAAGGCCCAAGATTAGCCAAGCTGATTTTAAGAGGGAAGAATGAAGATGAACAGAGAAACTCATTCTACCAAATATCGAATACATCTGTGTACAACGATAGTGATGAATATGGTATGTTATTGGCACAGGGATAAACAAAAGTAAATGGAACAGAATAAAGACCCTTGAAACAGTCTCATTCATACCTGAAAATGTGACATGTAGCAGAAGAGGTACCACAGATTACCGAGAAAACAATGGACCATGTATTAATGGGGCTGGGGGTCTGCTTGTTAGGCTGCCATCCTTGCTCCACAGCATCCACAGAAATCTACTCCAGTGGTCCAAGGACCCAACACTGACAAGCTATGAGGATCTGCTTATGATTTGAGGGTAAGGAAGATTTTCCTAACAACATACCAAAAAACAAAAATCACAAAAGTAGAGATAAATAAATTACATCAAAATTTAACATGTGTGTATATCAAAAGACACCATTTAAACATGAAAAAGTCAGAGGGGAAGGGGAGCAAAAATAAATAAATAAAAATGAAAAAGCCAAACCAGACTAGAAGAGGATGGTTTGGGGTTTTCTGGGTTTTGGGGTTTTGTTTTGTTTTTTTTTAATTTTTTTCATCTGCCAAGAATGAGCAAAGGATATTTTTAGTGATTGTAATGATAAAGAATCACTATCCAGAAGATTTAAATCACTCCCACAAATCTGTAAGAAAAAACAAACAACCCATGAGGGAAAAAAAAGGGGCAAAACATGTAATCCACTGAAGAGGAAATACTAATGTCCAATAAGTAACTTCTATAAAAGTATCAATTTCACAAGTAATCAGAGAAGTACAATTAAAACAAAATACCATTTCCCGGTCAATTAACAAAAACTGGTAAAATAAATAAATAAATAAATAAATGTGATAATAGTATTAGGAAGAATATGAAACAACAGGACACAGAATTGTTACACAGATGTAGGAATGTAAATTGATGCAACCACTGGGGAGAACAATTTGGCAATAGCCAATATATTTGAAGATGAATGTATGCAGTGACTCAAAATTTCAGTCTGAGGAATCTACTTCAAGCAATGTTCCTAGGCAATGCTAAGGCTGCTTTAAGGGGCAAGTTACTGAAAATTACTCAGGGTAGTAATTAACAGTCAACTCCCCTTGCTAGTCAGAGGTAACAAAGAGCTAGAAACTCAATGAAACGTCAACTTAACACCTCAAGGTCTTTAAAAAGGACTCTAACACCACCAAGTATTCATTCCAATGGTTCTCGAAAAATGTAAGACACTTAACAATGACAGTAATCTTGATTTTTACATAGTAACAGCATCCAGTAGCCACTTAGCAGCTCACTATCAGAACACAGATATGATTTAAATAGGCTTAATTTCCAAGATAAAATATCATAAGACTAGGTTTGTACCTTGCTAAGTATGAGCTAGCTGAGAGTTTAGCCTAAATAAATTTTAACAGGGAAAAGGACAGCCTTGGAATTAAATCATGTCAACAATTTTAAATCTGGATCTCACCTGAGAACACCGGTAAATAGAACCAGGTTTTCAAGAACGAAAAAGGCTCAGCTTTGGACATGAAATGCTTGGAGACCGGGGTAATTCAGGTTCCACTTTTACAGCCGAAATGGATTAATTATTCCGTCCACTTTCTACCAAGAAAGAGAGGCAAAGGCAACCGCAGAAGGTAAAACTAGGCAAGATTTCCAGCAAGGGGCCTATCTTTTGTCCTTTGCTTTTAGTGGCTTCAAATGTGACCTGTTAAAGGTATACCCTCAGCCTCCAAAAAAGGGGAAAGAAACTATAGCTTTGTATTCCCAACTCATATATCTTTGCTTGCAATCTTGCATTCAATTTCAGTGTAATATGAAGAGGCCTATTCTTTTACAAAAAGTTCCCTCTTCCCACCAGGCTTGTTTGTTATTTTATGTGTTTCTGCATCATTTGTAGACTTTGCTTTGATCTGCATTCCTCCTGGATGTGGGGTTTCCTTTTCAGCTACCAAAAGGAAAGCTGGTTTGTTTGAAAAATCTGTTTATTTGGATTTTTTGCTAGCCTAAAGTTCCTATCTTTATCAGGATGCACAGAGCTCTGTGTCTGCCAGTCTCGGACATCACTTGTTTTCCCGCAGGAAAAGGCAACTTGGAAATAATACAACTTGCCCATCTGTATTTGGAATATTCTGGGGAAGAGGTTTTAGAGGTTTCAGTTTAAAGCTTAAGAGAAGTGATTCTTTACCAGATATATTTAATCAGCAGTGGCTCTTTCATGTTTAGACTGAGAAAACATTATTTCCGCTCTCAGTATTTGTCATTAGGAATTTTCTCAGCAAGCATGCACCAACTTGTGTGCATGACCAACTGCATCAACCTTTACTGGTAAGAACCTGCACCCTCCACAGAGACAGGAAATCTAGGACAGCATGGCCCTGCGCTCCTCATCTAGGCCAGCGTGGCAATGTGGATCTAAGAAAGAAGAAAGTCAAACTACATGAACGTGACAATATCACACTGTCATTGTCTCCGGAATATTTTCCTTTTAAAAGAAAAGTCAACACTTGACTCAGAGAGGCCTCCTAGGTTGCACCTAGCATCCCAGCTCTGGTTGATGGGCAATGTTGCATGAGGAATGTTGAGCATATCGGGGCTCCTTGGGAAAAAGGAGCCACAGTCGTGCGATTAGGAATGCCTTCAACAGCATGAAAGTGTGTGGCATACATAGGGCATGACCAGACGAATGCATCTAAAAGCACATTGCCAGTCTCATACAATTGTCTTTGATGTGTTTGTCTAACGCATGGGGTGGATTACTTGGCGGGGACAGGGTCCGAGGTTCCTTAAACCAACTCCATAGTCTACCACTTATTACCTGTAAGTGATACTGGCTCTCATCCAAAATTCTTCCTAGGAACAGTTCTTCTTAGGAAGACTGAAGCCATCTATAGACAAAACATAGGGAGGAAATAAAAGGGCTCTCTGAATGGAGAAGACAGAAGACATTCTCTCACATCCTCCAAATGCCTCTTTGAGGGAGAAACAGGATGTGTTCCCCAAGGACCTTACGAGACAGTCGACCTCACGGGGTGGTAGTGGCCAGGACCCTCTCTTCGGAGGGGTTGCCAGAAGGATTCAATCTGGGAATCCAAACAAACTTAGGAAAACAATAGGCAGGACCAGGAAGGAATGGGAATTATTTGTCTGTTTTTAATAGAATACTGCCTTCAAATTGCAGCTTTGCTCTAGGAAAAAAAAAAAGTCAGTTTTCTTTAAAGTTACACATGAGCAGTTTCTGGCTTCAAAAGATAGAGATCAAAATAAACTCCAGTTGTTGTCTAAGAACCACCTCTTTTGCAAGGACATTGGGGCCTCACTCAATTTAGGCTGCCTTGGGACAGGTGGCAAGTCCACAAAATGGGACTGGTTAGGTAATACGGTTCCACACTGAGGCTTCTCAGCTAGTCAAGCAATTGCAGACCCCAAACAGGGATTAAGAAAGACATGTTTACACCAAACTCCGGACTGCTCTAATTTCTCAGCTTGGCCATCCGTAGGGAGACCTTTGAGTCTCTGAGAACCAAGAAAACATTACACCCCCTTTGGTGACCAAACCCAAAAAGTCCACATGTTGGAGGAAACCAGGACTATTGTTAAACCAGAAGGCTTTGTTTCAGCAGAACATTTAGATTGCATTTTGCGCCTTAAAAAAAAGGCATCTGTCTATGTTATAAGTGCTATTTATGAGGTCCAGAAAGAAAGTGAGGCAGAATCAAACCAAACTGAAGATTCCGTCCTGGAAGACCAAGGAGAAACAAAAGAAGCCCTTGTGGAAAGTTTTGGTTTTGAGACTCAAACTTCAAAGGAAGCTCAACAGAATGGACAAATTGTCAAAAAAGATGATTGTTAGGAGGAGGATGTCTTTTTTCTCAAAAATTCCCCCAGGTGCAAAAAAAAAAAAAAAAATCATTGGTATACAGACTTTAAAATTTACAAAATGTCATAACAGATCTCCCCTTCATCTTATACTTTCATATCTCTTGTGCTTAGATGGGACACAATATGAAATGGTGTCTCTCCTGAAGAACTTTGGCATCATAGAATCTGTTTTCCACAGTCTCCTCCAAAAGGACCAACGTTTGAGTCATAATAAACTTCCACGAAGAAGCCCCCATCTGAGGCCAGAATCTCAACTAACATCCCCTAGAGAATTTACTGAAGTTTAATCCCTTCCCCGGGAGATAAGCAAGAATGGGGGTGGGGGTGGGGGGATGTGTCAGGTCGGGGCTACTCAAAGCGTGGACCTCGGACTACCAGCAGCAGCATCCAGCCCCACCCCAGACTTGTTGAGTCAGACTCTCAGTAGGGGGAGGGACACAAATCTGTTTAACAACTTCTCAAGGTGACTCTTATGGATACTTCACCGACAAGCACTAAACTAGAGGGACCTTAGAGAACTGTCTAGCAGCCCTCTGAGAGATCAGCCCCTGAAGGACTTTGTAAATCGCAGGAAGGACATTGCGTGGGGGTGGGGGTACAGTTAGAAGAGAGTGGGTGCCCAGGACCTTGGAGTGAAAAGGGAGGTTGGTAATCGCCACCTGTGCCTGGTCTGAGGCCATAAAACCAACAAGGATACATTACCTTTGATCTTTGGAGGAAGGTGGGACCCTTCCTGCCACCCTTCTCATTTTTCCTGTAATGCAAAGAAAGAGCAGGTTCAAGGACCTAAGGAATAGTCTCAAATGAAAGCAGCCCATCACCAATTTGACACTATCTCGATTTCACCCTTAGCTGCCCATTGAAATAATTCTGTGGCTTATGACCTACCAGCAACCTCTCAAACACACACACCAGTACCCTTTCTCTTCACGCATCCTGCTCTTTCCCTGGTGCATTCACTCAAGCCCAGGACTCAGCTATCTGTCACTGATCATGGCCTGGCCCCCCACCCACCATGCTATTTGCTAACGCAGAGTCAAGTTTCATCCAAGAGTCTGTGTTATTTCTTCCCTAGATGCTTCCATTTCAACTCAAAGCAACCCAACAAGTTTTTAATTGAGCAACTATTATATAAATAACTTACTGCCCCATTCCTTGGTTAAATTCTACCTCCTTTCCTCTGAAAATGTCATGCAAACACAGATTTCTTCATAAATAAATGATGCATCTCAGAGCTCAAATGAACCAATCATGACATATTTTGTGAGAGCTCTTTCGGCCTTGGATTCTGGGATATTTTTATATTTGTTAATTCCTACTGTGTTCATTCAGCGTAAACTTCACTCATTGCTCATTTTCCTATACCCCTTGATTGAGGTGGACCTTAGGTCACTATCCCACACCAAAAACAATGACGAGCATGCTGATGATAATAGTAATGGCAACTCAAACATGTGGAGAGTTCACCATGTGCCAGGCGTTGGGCTAAGTATTTGATATTATTTAATTTTCCCAGCCACCCTATAAGGAAGGTACTGTTGCAACAGCTAGTAGAGATCTAAATTATCACGTCATTAGGATAGACACTTAAATCTAAAACAGAACTTCTTGTATGTGCATATGAATCCCCCGGACATCTTGTTAAAATGCAGCTTCTTGTTCTATAGGTCTAGGGCAGGCCTGAGATTTTGCATTTTTTACAAACTCCCAGGTGATGCTGCTGGTCCCAGAAGAGTGATTCTCTCAACCCTATTAGCGTTGGTGCAGAGCCTGGGATGTCCCTTGGCAGGAAGTGGAGGTCCTGAATGGTCCTTTAATCATGTCATACACACAATACAATCTGCCTTTCATTTTCTCAGTGAAGAATTGGAAGAGAGAACAAAAGGGGAATCTGTATTAAAAGAATGAGCCTGAGGAGAAATGCCAAGACCATATATTCTTCTTGAGAGGAAGGAGGATGAGCTAAGGGAAGGATTTGGGATTGCCTGGGCGGCCAGAATCTCCTCTGGGAAGCAACTAGGAGATACGGTCACCCATTCACCAGCTGCAGGAGCACATGATGGGAATCTAGAACAATCCACTCTACTCTCCTAGTTACCACTGTCAGGAAAAGGGAATGTGGAATTACAGTGAAGGGCTAGAAGGGCTGGGAGCTTTAAAACCCCTCTTCGTACCTTTCATGGCATAACTGTTACTGATTTATTTTCCTTATTTACATATAATAAAATTCACTTTTTTTGGTCTCCCATTCTACGAATTTTGACAAACGCATGCAGTCATGTAACCACTACCACATTTAAGATATTGAACATTTCCATCACCCCCAAATCCCCTCATGCTGCCCCTTGGTCCTCAACCCCTCCCCCTATGTCCCACAGCTTTGCCTTTTCTAGAATGTTCCACAGATGGAACCACACAGTATGCAACCTTTTGAGTTTGGCTTCTTTCACTTGGCATAAGGTAGTTGCGATTCATCCACGCTCTTGCGCGTATCAACAACAGTTGGATCCTTTTCTATTGCTGGTGTTCCACTGTAGGGGTATACCACAGTTTGTTTATCCAGCCCCAGTTGAAATCTTTGGGTTGTTTCATTTCTCATTGGTTATGAATAGAGCTCCTATAAACATTTGTGTACAGGTTTTAGGGTGAACATACATTTTTATTTTTCTCAGGTAAATATCCAGGATTGGGATAGCTGGGTCCTATGGGAAATGTATGTTTAACTTTATAGGAAACTGCCAAACTGATTTCCAAAGTGGCTGCACCATTTTGCATTTCTCCCAGCAATGGACGAGCGATCTTTTTGCACTGTGTGAACCACATACTCCCCCCGGTGCTGGGACACACAAGTAAGGACACCCTCCTCTCAGGGATCTCAGTGAGGTAGTACGAGCCATCTGGGAGAAGACAAGGTCAGAGGTTTTGGGAAAGCCACAGAGACTGAGCTTACCTCCCATAACCCCTCCCAGCCTTTGGGTCCATCTGTTAAGGCTTTGGTGCCTCCTCCTTGAGGGGGGCTTTGAGCCCACCTCTCTCCCCAGCAAGTGTGCAATCCCCAAAACACCACCCTCCTGGTTTAGGCTTTGTTGCCAGATAATGTGACTTTGAAAAGAAGCCCCTTCCCTCCCCCCGCCAAAAGGAGGCTAAGAAAGGCTCTGAGATCAATCCTCAGCAGATACAGGAGTCACAAAGCTCCAGAAAATCCTTTATTCTCTCTTCTGAGCAGCTGCTGCTGCTGCCGCCGCCCGCACCCTGCCCTCCCCTCCCCCCAGCTCTGTCCCCAGTGGAAACCTGAAAGCTATTCATGTCATTTAATCCTGCTGAAAATCCTCTTCGCTCTCTCTCCCTGAGGTGTGGTCGGCCGAGGTAAACCTGGGCTTAATTCATATGTTGGAAAGCAGATGAAAGGTGTCATATGATTTGACATTCTATTCAGGAATCTGGCTCTTCCCTAATCTAGAAGCTTCCACTCACAACCCCTGTTTGACAGTGCTTAAGGTCTTCAAGGAAAAGCAACACTTGGGTTTTCTTTTACTGTGCATCCACTTTAGAAAAGACAGCAAAAGACCAGAGGCAAAGTAGAGATGGTTTGAGGGGGGTTGAGTGGTCTCTTAACTACGCATCGTTCAGCTTAAGGATCTACCAGGTTTTTTCACTTTATCCTAGCTACGGCAAAAGAACACCTTATGATCACTTTCCCCATGACCAATCATGGCCACAAATTTCTCTCTTTTGCCACCAAGAAGTGTGAGATCTTATATTTATCTTCTTTAAGAAATTTGTACATAAGATATTGTGAAGCTCTATCCAGCCTGAGTATTGAATCTATTCTTTTTATTCCAGAACTCATTAATATGCATCACTAGCAACACGCTCTCAGGTCTTTCCAGGCTGGGAGAAGACTCCACCTAAGAGTTTTATGGTTCTTACAGTGACAGAGAAAGCAAAAGAGCATGGGAAATTTCATCCATATCCAAAGCATAAATTCTTTCTGGCTTGTTTCAGGACCCAAACAGTATTTGGAGAATAAATGATCCCAGGTGGCTAATTAAGGATGACTTCCTTATAAGGAAAATTATTATAAGAACCCCCATGAAAATCTCAATCCTCTGGCAGGCAAAATATTTATTAAACTTTTGCTAAATGTAGGCTGGTCCAGGAGGCGCACGGGAGAAACACAAATGTAAAGGCTATCCTGGAAGCCTTCGTAATTGTAAGGTACATGAAAAAACATCAGAACAGTGGCAGGGATATTAAACCCGTAGTCAACATGCACAACCTTAGCTGCACGTTAGAATCACCTGGGGAACTTTAAAAATTATTGATGCCTGGGCCCCACCCCCAGAGATCCTGATTTAATTGGTCTGGGTTGCAGCCATGGTACTGAGACTGTTTAAATCTTCCACCATGTAGCTAAGGTTGAAACCCACTGTTCTAGCCCAACAGACCGTGTACTAAGCAAGGTGGATGAATTAATGGCTTTACCAGAGCCTTCTCTTCCACGGAGGGCCCATCTGATGTGTGTTTCATGGTACAGTGGTCCAGGAAAGTTAGATGAGATGAAGCTTTAGGACACAACACTGGGATTGAGAGTTCTGTGGAAAACAAACTGAGAAAATGCCACATTTGACATTTGTCAAGTGGAAAATGGGGATGAATAATGGAGAGATCAGAAAAACTAGGGGAGTCCTTAGAAAAATGTATTCCTTGCAGATAGTGCTCCATGGGTTAGGATTACTTTCACATTTATCTATTCTTGCAAATATGGAGGCAATAAAGTAAGAGAATAAAAGTCAGACTTGGGTTAGAATCCCAGCTTTGCTACTGATTAGCTCTGTAATCTTAGGCGAGTTACTTAATCTCCCTAAGCCTCAGTTTTCAAATCTGTAGAATGGAAATAATAGTACAAACTTTATAGTGTTACCATGGGGTAAATGATAAAATTTAGGAAAAAAACACTATACCTGCCACATAACTTAGGTTTATATATCTGGGTTGCCTCATCTCCCTCCTCAACCTACCCAGCCAATTCAATGCTTGTGAGAACATTAAAGTCAAATCCCAAATCAGGTGAGAGGAATTAAATGGGCTCGGTGGTGGGGTGGTGGGTGGCGAATGGTCAGAGGGAGAGGCAGATGACCTTGGTAATTATCTATTTTCGGGATATACCAGGTCAGTGACTCTCAAAGTTTGGTTCTTAGAATAGCATCACCTGGGAACTTGTTAGAACTATACATTCTAGCATCCTACCTCAAACTTAATAAATGAAAACTCCATGATGGAGCCTAGCTATTTGTAGTTTAACAAGCCCTCCAGGTGATTCTGATACATGCTACGACATTGTCAGTAATACCAAAAACCTGAGATTTTGGTCTTTATTGAAGGCCTGGTATAAAGCAGCAATATTTAGAAAGGTTTGCTGGAAAGCTAAGTCATTCTTTCAGCTTGCATGTTTACTGGTTTTTAAACCAATATTAAAATACATGTGAAAACATGTTTGGTTGTGATGTATACTGCCAGTAATTTGTACCTAATTCATTCAACAAATTCATTCAGCAACTAGTACCACTATTCCTGCTATATTCCAGGCATTGGTTCAGGCTCTACTAATAGAATAAAACCTTCCTAAATGATGCATTCATCACCAGTAATTGGTGAGTTAGTCAAAAACATTGTTTAAAGATGAAATCATAAAATATGACATGCAAATGTTTTACTTTAACATAAAAGATATAAATGGATATTTGCCCATCTTTTGACCTAAGTTGCCAGTATTGCAACTGATCACATCCATAACACATCATTTTATAATTTTTATTCTTAAATTTGAATGAAAGTTAAGAGAAAGCAATCTGAAAGCAGATTCCTCTAGATTTGTCAGATTTTTTCCTACTTTTTAAAAATTGTCTTGATCACATTTGTTCAACAAAAATTTATTTTTAGGTATTCACATTTATTTTCATCAAGTTACATTTAGTTTGCATAGAAATGTTTTTTGAAGCACTCACATTTCATCAGTTTTCTGTAGCGTTGAGTTGAATGATTTAATTACAATAACAAGTACAACTGGCACATACGGGTTTGGGAACCCTCCCAACTGACTATTGGAAAATTTAACACCCCACCCCTCTTCACAACAGAATTGCACAGGAATAGGAGAACTCAGTCTGTTAACTGTAGGAGTTCTTCATGCTGTGGGGAGCAGTCAGTATTTATGAAAGAAGGGATAGGGAACATTGGTCAACTGAGTGATTAGTTTAAGTAGAGGCTGTGATAAGAGTCTCTATCAGGATTGTTTTAGGGGAGACCACAAATAACTTATTTTTAAAGATAAGTTAGAATAGACTCAAGATTATTCCTATAATAATGCCAACTCACATTTCAGCTTGCTTTCTCAGGTGGAGGCTACTGAGTTAAGGTTGGTCAGCCTAGGCTATGATTAGTCCACAGAAGTTTACTGGTAGCAATTATCACTCATTGAACACTTGCAAGCCGACATTTTATGGTTCTGTTTAATTTAAAATTTTACCTGTGGAAGCTGTATGAGTTATCCATGGCGATAATAGTGCTGCATAACAAACCAGCTCCAAGCTTGAATTCAGAGAACCAGTTGTTGTTGCTCACAAGTCTATGGGTTGGCTGGAAAGTTCTGTTGACCTGGGCTGATTAGGCTGATATCAGCTGGGCTTGCTCACGTGTCTACAGTCAACTGGTACATCAGATGGATGCTGATTGGTCCAGGATGACCTTGTCTGGGACCACTCAGTTCTCCACACAATCTCTCATCCTCCAGTAGGTTAGTCCAGCTTGTCCCAGGGCAGTGACAGAGTCCTGAAGCCACCCCAACTCACCACCCCCAAAAGTCTCTCTCTGAGCTGTGCCTTGGTGTGATGCCCTCAATTCCTGGAGTGCATCATTCTAAGAAATAACTGCATTTCCTTAGCATTCCATATAAGTAAGACCCAAGTCCTCCCCAAATATTTATAATCATAGACCTCCACGTATGTGAATATCTTTCATAACAAAATGCCAGGAAATGTTTGCTTCATCTGAGGGACTGGCTTGTTGACTATGCATGGATAATGTTAATCTTGCAGCTGCTGTGTTTCCTTGGTTACTTTGGTTATCAGGAAGCTGAGCATCCAGTGCTCAACTCAGGTGGTTATGCTCGGTCTGCCTGTCTCTGATCTTGATCTTCCATCTTCAGCTCCATTTTCCTTGAGCTTGAATTTTATTATATTTCACTTATATTCTTCTATTGGCTTATATATTTTACCTGAAAGTTGCTTGAAAATTTTTTAAAGAATATTCTGGTTTATAAATATATCCTTAGATAAATAACTGTGAGAAATTCCCATTATGAGACTGAGCTTGTAATGGGACAATCAAAGGTGGACTCGATTAATCAATATTTTATCCAATGATACAATATTTTAACCATTCAGTGGAAAGATCATTTTATAACTTCCACCTTACTCTGAACTATTTCCATACTTGGTGTGGGTTAGATCAAGGCCTCTTAGACCTTAATGTGCATACAAACTACCTGAGGATCTTGTGAAATTGCAGATTCTGCACCAGAAGGTTTGGGAT
>RJWJ010026318.1:0-23117 GCA_004363605.1 Indri indri
AAAAAAAAAAAAAAAAAAAAAAAAGTAGAAGGAGTACCCTCTAAAATAACGATAGAAAGTGTAGTATTGTAAATACATAAAACAGTAACATAGTCATTTATTATCATTACAAGTACTGTATATCATACATAATTGTGTGTGCTAGACTTTTATATGACTGGCAGCGCAATCGTTTTGTTAATGCCAGCATCACCACAAACACACGAGTAATGCATTGCTCTGTGACGTTATGACAGTGATGATGTTACTAGGTGACAGGAATTTTTCAGTTGTTATATTGTTACTGAAACGTCATTATGTGGCACAAGACTGTATTTGAAGTCAGAACTGGGCCAAGGACTGTAGAGTGTGTGTTCTGTTTATTTTTTTTTAAAGAGACAGGGTCTTGCTATATTGCCCAGGCTGGAGTACAGTGCCTGTTCACAGGTGCTATCCCACTAGTGATCAGCACAGGAGTTTTGACCTGCTCATTTCACCCCTCCTTAAGCAACCTGGTGGTCCCTGCTCCTGGGAGGTCACCAAATTGATGCCGAACTTAGTGCAGACACCCAACTGGCATAGCGCACTACAGCCCAGAACTCCTGGGCTCAAGCAATCTTCCTGCCTCAGCCTCCCGAGTAGCTGGGACTACAGGCATGCACCACCATGCCTGGCAAGAATGTATTCTGTTCGGATTGTGTATCATACTGTGTAGAGTTTTAGGAACAATAACTGGAGTGCTGCAACCATGTTTGTTGTTTCTAGGGCAGAACACACTTTGGATTCTGTTCTTTCCTACACATGACTAACAAACTTTTTAATGAGGTTTGAAGCCTCTGTCAAAGGCTAGTAGGACACTGACCCCTTCTAGGCCATTATCTTGTGTCTGCCTTGGGGAGGAACTGGGGAGTTGTTCTCTGAAACACATAAACATACGCTCCTCCTCAGCTTTCCTTGGCTGACCTGCATTCCAAGTGACTGCTGGCTCATCTGTATAGATTTGCAGACATCCACACAAAGAAGTGTCTTTTGTATGCAGCCTCTTAACTAATTGTAACAATCTGTTCCTTAAGTCTCTGAGAAAGCACACAAATTGATTCCCCAGCACCTACCCATTTTCGAGGACACCTGTATGACCCTTCATCAAATCAGCTGAACACTCCCCTTAATTCACCTGCTATTTCAATCATGAGAGCAGTGATGTTTCTTCCTCAAAACTGCCTGTCCTGGGAAATTTCTTCAGAAGAAAATTATTGGAAAAAAATATTTTTGCTGTGGAGCCAACTCAATGATTTAAATCTTTTCCAGCCTACAGAGCACCTGGGTTTCAGTGTCTATTCCCTCCTGACTCTGGAAGAATGACCTGCATCTTGAACTGAAGCTCATAAGCACATTGAGAAACTGTGAGGCTATTTCCTCCTGCTATTCACTGAAGCAATGAAAAGTAAACGAATTCAGACAGTACAGAGCCAGTTTTAAGTATTACAAGATGGGGCCTAGCAGCGTACTAGGGCATAGGAGCCTTGGTTTTAGTGCCATATGCATTAACTGTCTTGTGCAGGCTGCTCGAGCCACCTCCCTCCCAAACGCCACACTGTGTGTGTGTGATGATAGTTGACTTGCCATTACTCATGCTTTTGTTTCACTCTACCTCTAACATTTAGCACCTTACACCAAGAGGCCTATGATAAATATTTGCTAACTGGTTGGATTTTCCAAGTTGTGGAGGTTACTTAGCATGTAGAAGCTTCTGAGCTCCTTAAATGTAATCCTCTTTACTAATTGCAAAGGAGAGGTCCGTGTATTGCTCCAAAGTCACAAGCTGGCAGCCATGGGATTTTCTGGCCCACAGACATATTTTACTTAAGTCTCTCACTCATATTTTCAAAAAATATATGAATTCAGTGTCAGCATTTAAAAGTTGAGAGATATATAAAAACCTAGGTTTCTGACTGTTCTTAAAAATGGGCAGATCTGGCAAAATTGGGCCACTTTCTTGCAAAGTGACAGTTCATTAGACCTGAGTAGCTACTGCCCCCTTTAGAGTGGGCGTGCCCCTTCCGATTTGCCAAGGTCCCCGCCACTTCCTATTTTTCTTACAACTAAGCCTCCTCACTCATATATGTTGTGTGCCTTGCCTCTATAGGTTTTTGTTTTCAGGCTCTGGTAGTAAAATTATTTAGACACTTGCAAATTAGCATGATGTTTCAGAAAATTTTTAAATAGCTTATATCATCAAATTCACTTATTTAAAATGTACAATTTGGTACTTTTTGTTTATTCACTGAGTTGTACAACTATTACCACTATCAAATTTTAGAACATTTTTACCTCCAAAAGAAATCTTGTACCCATTAGCAGTCATTCCCCTACTCCCTCTCCCAGCCTTAGGCAAACACTAATCTATTTTCTTTATCTATGGATTTGGGTTGTTTCTTTCTGGTTTTTAGCTATTAATATTACAAATAATGCTACTATGAACATTTATATACAAGTTTTTGCATGAACGTATGTTTATGTTTCCATTTCTCTTAGGAATATACCTAGGAGTGGAATCGTTGGGTATATGTTAACTCTATTTTGAGGAACTGCCAAATTGTTTTCCAAAGTGATTGAGCAGCCATTTTACATTTCTACCAGCAATATATGAGGGTTTCAGTTTCTCCACATCCTTGTCAATGCTTTTTATTGTCAGTCTAATAGCCATTCTAGTAGTTATGAAGTGGTATTTCATTGTGGTTTCGATCAAAAAATTTTTTACAAAGTATAGTTCCTTAATTTTTACAAGGAAATGTTGTTGATAGATTATGCTAATCTTTACTCATGACTGGGATGTTCAGCTTGGTCTCGACTCTCAAAACCAGACCATGTAACTTAATACAGTGTATCCCCGGCATGTGGTCTGTGGACTACCTGCAATGAATTCCAACTTGGGGTTGATGTGATGCTTGTTAAAATTCAGATTCCTGGATCCCACCAGGGATCAGAATATCTGGGGTTAGAGTGTGACCTTGGGAAAGATGTGGCGTTCCTCTTGACCTTTTTCTGGATCTACGTAAGGGAATTGGACGTGATGATATCTATGGTCCTTTTCAGCTGTAATGTTCTGCAGCATTCTGTGAACCATTTTTAGGAGACACTAGTTCCACAGGAATCTTGGCACCTTAATAGCAACAACAACAATATGGCATTTATCGAACAGTTGCAACATATAAGGTGTCATGCTGGTTGCTCAAGCCACACAGATAACTAAGCTGTAGCCTCTGTCCTTGTGGGAATACACTCTCCTGGAGGAGACTCTTCCCATGTAAGACACAACTGTTATCTGAGGAAAATGCCTCTACTCTCCCATCACTTCCTTTGGGAGCACTGGTATGTGTGTGTGTGTGTGTGTGTGTGTGTGTGTGTGTGTGTGTGTGTGTGTGTGTGTGTGTATGTGTATGTATGTATGCATTGCTTTCCTGTGACCTTTTCCATGCCCATCCCATTCTCCTCTTTTCTGATTCCCTTTCTCAGGGAGTTACAAACAGCACCACAGCCACTCTTGGTGGTATTGAGTTTTCCGGCACTGAGGAATCCTAAGTGTGTGAAGTCCGCTCAAGAGCAATTACTACCCTCCCCTTGGCCTGACTCGGGGAAGTCACAACTGCTTCTCCTCACACCCTGACCCTCCAGGGAAGGAAGCAATTGCCCTGCTCCAGCCTCAGGCTCTCCTTCTCCCCAAGAAGCTGTACTTCTCCACAGTCCTGGGTTTTTTGTTTTTTTTTTTTGAGGCAGAGTCTCACTCTCTTGCCTGGGGTGAGTGCTGTGGCATCAGCCTAGCTCACAGCAACCTCAAACTCCTGGGCTCAAGCAATCCTACTTGTCTCAGCCTCCCAAGTAGCCGGGACTACAGGCATATGCCACCATGCCCAGCTAATTTTTTTCTATATATATTTTTAGCTGTCCAATTAATTTCTTTCTGTTTTTGGTAGAGACGGGGTCTCGCTCTTGCTCAGGCTGGTCTCGAACTCCTGAGCTCAGGACGATCCGCCCGCCTCGGCCTCCCAGAGTGCTAGGATTACAGGCGTGAGCCACCACCGCCCGGCTGGTCCTGGGGTCTTTTTTCTTTTTTTCTTTTTTAACTGAGCCCCAGGAGTCCCACTGGCTTTAATATGCCTGGCTTTGATATGTTTTCTTCAGCTCACTGCTCTCTTCTTTTGTTCACTGCTCTTTCTCTTCCACCAACTCATTCTGTCAGCCCAGCCCAGTGGTACTGAGACCCTGGAGCCTCCTTTATAATCACAACCAGGCCTCTGTGTCCAGCAGAATCTGATATAACTATCAGATGTTCCGACAATCTCATTTCAAATATGTTCCATTGTCCCCTTAAATATACTTTACTAACAAGGGTCCTGGTTTTTAGTTGAGAAAATTTGGCCAGTTTAAGTGTAATTCAATATCTGGATTAAAAAAATGAAAGGTCTTAGGTGGATGTCAAAAAGCTACATTAGTCACATTGTTCTGGCCCACAACTGTTCCTTATTTTTACATAGCCAGCCCACTCAGAAGGCCATAGTCTGGCCATGAGAACCTCCACAGAGGCCTCAGAACAGAGAGACCTTCTCACTAAGTGACACTGATACTCTCCAGGAACCCCAGCCCTCTCTATCAGCAGCAGGGTTTTTATAGGGCACCCTTATTACCCTGGGTGCTCTATCTACAATAATAAAGAGGGCCTTGGGTCTTTAGTTTTCTTCACCTCAGGACAGACCTCATTGTGTCTGTTTGGAGCCACAGCCCATGGCTATTATGTGTGTAATAAGTGGGATGACTTAGAACAGCACCTTTCACCCCTGGATCTGGAAACCTTTAACAGTCTCAACTCCACTTCCTTATACAGCCACTTAAGGGAGGATAGACAATAAACAGGAACTTCTGGTGATTGTCTGGTCAGGGGGAGTGGAGAGAAAAAGAAGATGGTGTCCACTAGCAGTGCAGGCCTTTTTTTCTTTAGGCCAGTATAACTTGTAAATGACCATGGTGCTTTTTGTACAGCATATATGTAAGGAATACTTCTTGCTTACCTGGTATTTCATTAGAAGTACTTTACTCATCAATTGCTAGGTGGTTAAAAGGTGATAAAGGATGACTATTTCTCTAACTAAAGAAGGACAAACTGTGGTTTCAGCTGGCTCAGAACCTTGCTCTTTATGGTGAGTCACTAGTAGAATAAGATAAAGCGTCTAGAGTACAAAACACCTCTTGTTTTCATGCGGCCTGATGTTTGTTCATATCCCTGCCCTTGATTACTTCTCAGTGAAACAGGTTCTATTCCCATTCCCATCCCGGCTCACTCATCGGTGACGTCAGACCCAAGGACTTTAGCCCATGGAAATTTGCCTTGATGTTTTTCTTTCTGAAGAATTATATTTCCTAATATTTTTTATATTGTTTATACATTTTTATAATTTATGTTTTATATTTCCCTAAGTTAAGCTATCAAAGAAAAAAAGGTTATCATACCCTTTTGTTGGGCAGGTTAGGAGGAAGCTGAGAAGGAAATCGAAAGGAACCAGCACTTGTTCTATCTCATGTACTATGCTGGGCACTTTTCAAATGTTGTTATTAATCTAAAGTAAAACCAAATTCATAGGGAACATGTCTGCAGAGAAAAGCCATTCTAGTGAGCTTGCCATCTTTTCATGCTTATTCTATTAGGCAGGAGCCATTTTTATGTTATCATAGCTTTAACCCCAGATACCTGCCAGGGCCTAGTCTATGGTATTTTCTCATCTTTTTCCTTTAAAATGTGGCTCTGGTACACGCAAAACCCAAAATGCATATTCTTCACTCTTGTAAGCTGCTATACATACAGGTTTGGAACCTAGCATCAAACGACCTTTTTCTCTTCCCTCTTTGTTTGTTTGGTTTTTTTTTCTTCCTTTGCTGGGAGAAAAACATATTTATTCTCTTTTTAAATTGCCAACCATGGTGTCATAATAAAATATTTGGTTTCATCATTTTGGCTACAATTGGTTCCATTTAAATTTAAATTCTTTCAGTTCTCAGATTTTACTTTTAAAAAATGTGTAATTTCTGCCTGCCTTTCCCCGACCCCAACCCCAGGAACTCCAGCCTAAGAACTTTTTTCCTACCATTGCAAGACTGTCACATGATTTCCCTGCCCAATCATGTCTCTTCATGAATTCTGCTGCTACCCCACCCCCGTCTCTTCTGAGCTGTACAACCTTGGGCACAGACTGCCTTGGTTTCCCCATCTAAGGACATTCATTGGGTTGTTATGAGGATTAAGTGACCATGGTGGTGTCTGTCCCGTCTCTAGGCCTTTCCTGCTTGGGTTAACCCCATACACAGCTGCCAGATCAGTGTGTCTCAGCCTGGCCATAGCTCGGCTCTGAAGCTTCTCTGGTTTCTGCCATCTGCGCTTTGGTATCTGAAGCCCTTTCCAGACCTGTCTCTCACTACTCCCCAGCGTAAACCCCCGTCGTTCAGCCAGCCTAGACTAGTAAGCATTTCATAAAGATACATTTGTTTTCTTCATTTTACACTTGACTTAGTTAGTAGTCACTGATTCATTCTTCGCCCAGGCCTGAGGTCTTTTTTCATCTTTGCTCGTCAAAAGTCCCATCACACTTCAAGATACCCTCCTCGCCATCTTAACCAGGAGGCGACCGCCAACCTCTGAGCTACTGGATAGAATGAACTCCCGGCTAGTCTATACTTGGATGGCACTTGTCACAGATTGCTTGGAAATAGAAGATACTAACACATGTTGTTTCTCCTTCCAGATTGTAAGCCCCTTGAAGATAAGAAGTCCAGTTTTTCTTACATGTCAGTGCTTAACAGATATTTATTGAACAAATAAATAACAAACCCCCTTTGTCACCTGTTTTTCTCCTCAGTTTGAATTCAGTCGTTTCCTCTGATGTTCAAACAGTGGAAGGTAGAGTACACAGCAATCAGGATTTTGCCTTACTTCATCAACATACACTTTTCAAGTACCTGCTGAGTGTTAGAAATTGTGCTAATTGCTGGGGTTAAAAATAATAACTATAGCTACAGTTTACTGAACCCTTCTGAGGTGCTAGGCTAAATAAATACTTTCACATATCATATTGCTTAATACTCATGACAACCACATGAGGAAGATATTATCAGTGTATTATTACATCAGCTATGGGTCAGAGAAGTTAGTATCTTGCCCATGGTCACTCAGCTAGTCACTGGTAGAGCCTTTTAGTTATGGGATATGATCCGCTTCTAGAAAGGCACGACCTTGGGCAAGGAAGCCCTCTAAAGCTTAGGCTGACCCTAAAGGAGCTAATGCTGGAGCTGTCTGCTGACCAAACTCCCTGTAGCTGGATAGCAAGTCCTTCCTCAAGTGGGGCTCTGAGCAGTGTGTTTTAGCATCTGCTACACAGCAATAGGACCATAAGTAGCGTGTGCCTCATGTATTATTATCACTGTTATTAATTTAAGATGTGCTCTTCAGAATTAATTTATACCTAATAGCTGGAACTATTTATACCAGAAATTTTAAAGCAAATCACTGCTTGTTCCTTTCAAATCACTCATTGCCTTGATTCACATATGATGATCAATAACATTTATTTTCTTTTTGTTTTGTAGCCACAGTTTTTTGGTGTTATAATTTTTGGAAATGTCTCCTAAACTTACCTAGGATTATCATGCCTGTTTTGTAGTTAGGGACATATTTTCAAGATGGTTAATTTTTTTAACACTTGCAAGTTTTGGGAAACTGAAATTTCTTTGTTTTCTTCCAATAAAGCATTATTCATATTTTACCTAATGTAAACTTCCATATATTATGCAAACTTTTAGGCAAAAAAGCAAATTTTTGCTTATTATTCAGATTTCTAATAGTTTATCTTTTTACTTAAGTCATCTAACATGTAAGGATTATTAAGTAACATCACTATTAAATTGTCATGGTTGGTCTTATTTTGTATTTTCTTGGGTCTAGACCTTGCTGATTTTTTGATCCAGCCTTTTCCTTCCTTGGGGAATTTAGTTTCCTTTGTTCACTTATTTATAGCTCTGCTGTGGGTATGGTTTGGAACCTTGGTTTTTATTGCTTTAATTGCTCTGTAGTAATTGACACACTATACGCATTCCAGGTCCCATGTTCCCTTTACATATGGATACACACTACTCGATGACTCAACTAGACTACAATGAATCCCCTTTATCCTGGGGTAATGTTGAGATTCTGGGTTACTGTGTTGGTCTGTTTCCTTTAAATACAGGACTGACGGCATCGCCTGCTGGAAACAACTGACCTTTTATTTTTGCTGATATTTCATCATTGTGGGTGCATCCCAATCTAATTATATGTTGATTTGTAATCAACACAGGCTTCCTCTCATTTAATTTTCTTTTGATTTTATGTACCCTCTGTTTGGAAATCTTCAGGATTATTGTATAAATTTTTTTTTTTTTTTTTTTTTTTTGAGACAGAGTCTCGCTCGGTTGCCCGGGCTAGAGTGCCATGGTGTCAGCCCAGCTCACAGCAACCTCAAACTCCTGGGCTCAAGTAATCCTCCTGCTTCAGCCTCCCAAGTAGCTGGGACTACAGCCATGCACCACCATGCCCGGCTAATTTTATATATATATATATTTTTAGTTGTCCAACTAATTTCTATTTTTTTTTAGTAGAAACGGGGCCTCGCTCTTGCTCAGGCTGGTCTTGAACTCCTGAGCTCAAGCGATCCTCCCGCCTTGGCCTCCCAGAGTGCTAGGATTACAGGTGTGAGTCACCATGCCCAGCCAGTATAAATTTTAGTTTTATTAAACAGGTCTCTTTTCCTGATGGCCTGCTTCTAATCTGTTATTTTCCTGTTCAGTTACTCTGTCAACTTATGTTATCTGTTTATAAAAAGACCCAAAACACACTGATATGTTTGTGGACCCTATGCTGCCATCTAAAATGTTATGGGAAGAACTATTTATGTTGTTATTGTTGCTGTGAATTAGCCCAGTGGCCCACACCTCTCTGCTATATAATAAGATAAAGTTGGCCTTAGGAGTAAAAATAATCTTAACAAGAATCCTTACTGAAGTCTGATTTGGGTACAATAAGAATCCATCAGAAACACAGAAGCTGTATTTCCTAGGAAATCATGGCTTTTTCCTGTATTTGGGAGTGGTGAAGTATACGCCCAAGAACTTGGAACAGATACAGCATTGGCAGACAAACAAAAGATCTGTAGGGCAGGACTTCCTTTTTATTCCCCTGAGCTCTCTCTCCCATTGTCTTGGGGAAGATGAAGCAAATACCCAGACAGAAGCTGCTTTGGTATTGTCTTTTATTGATAGGCTGCTTGTGTTCAGTGATTCCTCTGGCTCATAGTGTCTGCTGGACAGTTGGAGGCTTTCTGAAGCCATTGTATTGTTGGAGAATAATTAGAGTGAGTGAAGCAGGGGGTCGGGGTTAACAACAATTCTTTGTTGCAAGCAATTGCTAGTCTTGGCATCAGTATTGGTAACAAGGCCAATCTACTGGAAGGAATTGAAACAAAAGATGGAAAGGTTGTGGTTGGTTTGTCTAATCCATCCAGCAAATCCACCCATGCATGGCCATTGTGCCCTGTGAGCTCTCTGGAAATGCCTTTGGTCACACTGCATTCCAAGCCACTGGGTGGGTGATCTCTGGGCAGTCTTGCACATGGATTTCCTAGAATGCTTCCCATAGCAAAAATGGGGATGCACAGGTGTTGTCTTTGCAGTTAATTGGCATCATTTAAAAAAAAAATCTAACATTTGAGTAGATGAACGGCATGATATAAAAGGCTCATGGTCTTTCCCTTGGAAGGAAGAGTTAGAGAAGGTCGTAACACAAAATAGCTGTGATGTGTCAATGGTTACCAAGGTGAAAACACCTAAGCAAAACCATGACCTGTATCATCATTGTTTCCTCCATCCCCTCCAGGCCTGTCCTGGTCCTGAGAGTCTTAATCCCATTTGTACTGTGATCTAGAGGACATCCAGCCAGGGTGGGGTCCAACAAACTGAGGTGACTATAAATTTAGTACTTCAAAGATAGTGGTTCTTGTTGGAAAGCTTTATAAGCTGAATACCTATCTCCTCTCACCAGTTTGGGAAACTGGAGTTGCTGCTAAATCTGAGTCAAGTGGACTTGTAGCTATGATTGATTGATCAGATTCTTGATATATTAATAATACATGGCAGTGGTGCCTTACGTAGGGGTCCTGGGTTTCTATTTGGAGCCCATCATTCAGATTTTTATATTATTAGTGTGATCTACTAGTGTGTGATGCTTTGTATGTTCTCCTCCCAAATCAGCTTTCCATCAGAGGTTCCCCATGCATGGAGAGGCCTGCCCGAAATATTTGGCTCAAATTGTACAACATAAGTTACCCTATATCTCTCTTCCTGTTGTTTATCAAAAATGACAGAGACACAGAGGCAGTTTAGAAGTGGAGGTAGGCATGTCTCCAATGAGATTTATGACTTTAGACACATAACCCTAAAAGGCGAATTCCTGCTCTCCCAAATTGAGTAGGGCTCTAATCCCACAATCTGATTTAGGCCAAGGATGACTTACATTTGAAATCCCAAGCCAGAACTGTTCAAGATTGGTATTAAACTCTGCGCAACGAGGTGGAGGTAGTGTTCACCTACACATTGTCCCGAGAGCGGATGTGCCGCTCGTGGGCCTGCGTGTGTGAGGAGAGGTGGTTGTTAGGGAGCCAGGGGGAGGTGGTGTTGTGAGCGAAGGAGGGAGACAGCAGTGTGCTTATTTTCAGTTTGTCAGCTGTTCTGGAAGGTGGCCAAAATGAATGAGCTACAACAAGCCCTCAGGATTGTTGTAAGCCAAGCAGAGGCCAGGTCGCTCCTTTTAAAAAGCTTTGTGGAATTTAGACTTAAAGTTTTGGGTATATTTGATTTGGGGCAAATGTGAAATCCCTGAACATTCCTAGGAAAAATGTTAGCTCCCAGGAACACACAGTGGACCCTAATTGCCTGGACAGAAGTGTATCTTGAGGCAAAAAAAAGAATCCAGCACTATTCCATTTAGCCTCCTGGCTGTGTTTGGCCAGTGGAGAAAGATTGATGAGAACTCTGATTAGATCTGTTTCTGTGGCCTCCAGCAGATTATTGGAAAGACTTGAAAAAATCCTTTTGACATAGGGGGTAGAAGTTCTAATAGATGGTGGAAAGGACAGGGGTAGATCTTCCAGGCCAAAATGTGCCAGGGTGTATACAAACATAACAGCCTGGGAGATTGAGCAAAGCTCAGCATTTTTGTAAAACAAGGCTCTGCCATCATCCTAAAGGAGAAGGAATCTGGGATATTTAAAATAAAGTGGCTTCCATATGGGAGGGAGAGCTTGTGAACCTGGTGTGGTTGTGATTTCTGTAACAGAAGTCAACAGCTGGGTTTTTTCTAGGCATGAGTTATGTCCTTTACTGGCAGTCGTGTTCCAAGTTTGATCTCTCCGCAGTGTGACTTTGGTCTGACGTTCACATCATGAAAACTCCAGGCTGTTTTTGCTGTACTCCCAAGTAATGTTGACATTTCTAGGGCGAGAGGAAATCTGGATAAATAGAATTCTTTTCTTGGCGTTGTTAAAAATATTACTAAAAAGAGCAAAGTGTATTTTCAGAGCTAAATGGAAGTAAAGTCTTTCTTTGTAATTTTGAAAGGCCAGGTAGGTGGCTGGGTAAGCACTTTCGTGCAGCCTGTTTGTTTTTGCCCACAGCGCTTTCTGATCAGCTCGGAGAGATTCTGATAGAAGGCACAAACACACCCACTGTGGTATGCAGTGGCCGTCTCTCCTAAAGCTGTCTTTTCTGTCCTGTGACTGAAAATTTATACAACTTTTAGGGTGTTTCTGAAGAATTACATTATAGCTGGTCTGTCATGAGCTTTGAATTTGCTTTGAATTTCTCTATCAAAAGCAGAACAACAACTTGTCATCATAGAACTGGAAGGAGGAGTTATTGAATTTACCTCTTACTTTTTGCACATTTGGAAACCGAAATCGAGAGTGATTAAGTAAGTGACTTGCTTGAAGTTACACAGCTAGTTAGTGTGGGAACAGAAATGAAAAACTCTGTTTCCTGATGCCTGGTTTGTTATCACAGTGTAAGCTCTGCCCACAAAAAGAAAGTTCAGTTCAGATTCTCTGTAATTTTAAGAACTTGCATGAAAATACCAATCTTAGTAGAAACAGCTAATCAAGATTCCTTATCATTCTCAATGGAACATAATTATAAAGAGAAACAGTTGGAATAACCTAATTTTAACTATAATGCTAATTCATTGTCTAGTGGGTGGTTTTTTTCAATGTTGCATGACATGCTTGAGCATTTTCTTATTTAATACTTCTTTTAACCCCGAAAGCACTTACTTGAGAATGAGCACTAGTACTCAGGGACAAGTTCAAAACACAGAGGGCCACATGCGTAGACATGACAGCCATAACCCAGAGAAGAGAATAACGTAGTGGGGGAAATGATCTTCGTGGTGCTGCATAGTGCTTCATAGTTTACAAAATGCCTTCACATACGTTTCTGATGGATCCTCAGGACAGTGTTGTGAAAGCAGGAAGAATGGATATAAGTACAGTTGTTTTCCAGAAAATGAAATCGAAGTTCAGAGATACTGTGTGACTCACCAGCATGGCTAGGAAGCTACTGAACTGGAACTCAAACCCAGACTTTTACTCCAAGCTCACAGCTCATTTTATTACTTCATGATGCATTAGTTGCAGAAGTAATAATGCTTTAAAAAGCAACCCTTGTTCTTTCTGTTTACTTTTTCCTCTCTTCTCCAGGGCAGAAACTGCAGCTACTATACTTTCCCTGCCCAGTTCCAGTTTGTATTATTATATTCATGGTATTTACCTTACATGGAGGGAATAGGCCTTTTAAAAATCATTAACATGGTTTTTTGAGGTTATGTTCTTTTCTCCTTCATATTCTGAACTTCAGACTTAATGCTCTTTGGCTTTCCATTTAAACGAGAAGGACTGTTGTAATTGTTGGCAGTGCCTGCCCAGGCCAGCAGAGTAAATGAAAGCTCTTCGTGTTTAGAAAGAAAAAAACTGCAATTTAGTGAAGTTCATGTTTCTGTTTTTATTCTTCTAATACAGCATGTTATTTTTTTTAAATGCTGTTTTTTTCACATGCACCACTAGGTGGCAGGATAACTACATCACAAAGCACCATGTCCTTGGTTTCCTGCTCCTTGTGGGGATCAGGGACCTGGATAGTGAGGCATATACCATCTGTGGCTACATGACATTGGACCAACCGACCTGGGCCAATATTTTCTTGACAGGGAACTGGCTGCCGTGATTCTAAAACATATGCTTCCAAGATACTGTCTTTAAGGTTTCCTTCTCTCTTTTTTTCCCCAGCTCCGCTGCATTTTAATTTTTCTGCCCCATTGCTCTCTGGTAGTAGAGGGCAGACACAGCCTGCAGGCAGCTGCTTTGAAATGGCAGATTGGGATGGATGTGCCCAATGGTGCTGGCATGTCTCTGCATGCCCGTGGGTTGTTAAGGGTTCAGGGGTAAGGCGCCTGAGCCCTTGCCCTGAATGGCACCAGACACTCTGGCAGAGGGGCAGCGGTGGCTGGCCGAGGTCAGCTTGAAGATGCTGCCCTCGTTAACTCAGGTAAACAGAACAGGCGTTTTGTTTTTAAAGAGCAGCCTGATCTTGGTTCAGCTCTTCTGCTGGTTTGGAAATACCATGGCACGGTCAGTGGGACATTGCCTCCAGTTTTTTCCCTAATGATTTGCTGGTGTCTACTACCCTGGATGCCTCACATGCCACAGGACACACTAAGCTAAATAAAGATGCAGCATAAGCTTTGCCCTTTCACGTTGTGAAGAGTTTGAACTTGGGTTACGAAATACTTCTTTAGATTTTTGCTGAAAAAGAAAAGAATGGTGTTAAAACAAAACAATACATAACAGAGTAATAATACTCTAAGTATGGTCAACATTAAGGAACTCCAGTAAAACCAAGTCTGAAAGTATAAAGTTGATCAAACAAAAATATTTTAATTACAAAAGCATTCTTTATAACTGGAACTACCATCAGATTTCATTTAGTGAGTTCCCGATGTGAATCATAAATGATTTCATCTACAAAAAATAAAAAAAATATATTTCAATCTTGACTTTTTAGGAACCCGCTTGTTGCATAAAACAAAAACCAACTGGACTATAGTTTTACACACATACTTACATCACTCTCTATACTACTTTCTGACTGGGAATCCCAGGGTATTTTTTAATTTTTAGCTGGGGGTCCTGGTATTCCTAACTTTGCACACACAGCACTGGTGAAATGAAGGGGCCTTGTTGAAGTGACCAAGGTAAGTCACAGTAGTCAGGATAATCCTGCAGGTTAGGGATATGGGGGTTTTGTTTATTTGTTTGCCTTTCAGAGCTGCAATTTTTTCATAAGTAATAAACTATATGATTTTTGAGAATACCTCAAACAACATGTATAAATCAGACCAAGGATATTAATTGCAGGCCACCACCATAGTGATGCTTTGAAGCTAGGAGAGTGTGGTGAGACATTCTTGTTTGTTACGGAAGAAATGTCATAAAAATTCCAAAGCAGGGCTCAAATTTCCAGGGGGATAAGGCCTCTTTATTGTTTCCTCTAATAGCTGCTTTGGTGCTTTAGTGAATAAATATGTCGCACGAAATAACACTAGATGCAGTCTCTGAACGTTAGCCTGGCTTTGCCCCCACTTTTGTATTTAGCATCCATTCTGAATTATTTATTTATGATATTTTTTCTGTTGTTCATCTCTCCTCCTTCCTGTCTCCCCAGGATTTGTCCCATCTTTCTTTTCACACTCCTCCAATTAATTGATATCTTCTGCTCTTAGGACCACAGCAAATATGTCTGCATTTTTATGTGGATCTTCACTGTGCAGGCTATACTTTTAAGTTTCTGGAACAGAACGATGGTAAAAATGAGTCACGTTTTGCTTCTATATTTGTTTCTGAGTCAAGAAGCTTAATTTTCTTACTATAATGCCTGAGGTATAGAGCTATATAGATTACTTTTAAGGGAAATAACCAAAATTTAGTCAATTCCTTAATTATTAATAGATATTTTCAAATATTACAGAATTCTTTGGATTTGTATTTCCCAAATGTAGTAGTTTTATTATTTTTATCCATAGGGGAAAAAAGCCTACCCCAAATAGGCCAAATCCTCCCCCAAATCCTCTGGGAAAAGGCCTTTTGGATGTTGCCAAGGCCTGCTCACAGCCCGAGGACAGCCAGCATTAATTCACTGAGGAGCTCATACCTACATCTCAGTGACAGCTCAGACCAGACACCTGAGGGGCTGGGGTCTAGCAGAAAATAAGTGCATAGGGCTGAGGGGTAGGGAACATTCACAGGAGGAGAGAGAATACTGGCAAAACATGATGGCTGCCCTAGCATAGCGGCAGTGTTGTAGCCAGAGGTTACCAGAAGTTCCGGCACCTCTACCTTCGTGGACACAAGCTGTATATATCAGCTTACCATGGTTTTCAGCATAAAAAAGCCAACTAATGTTCTTGAGTGTCAGTTTATTGAGCTCTCCAGTGCAGCCTCATAACTTATATTAATTGGGAGGAAAATGCTTCCAGAGAAAAGAGAGATGTTGGACAGAACAACTTTGTCTTTGACTAGTTGTCAAGGCCCTGCTGTTTGGAGTCACTGACAAGTCCTTGATTCTTGTATGACAGACCCAGGGAAAAAAAGAAGTGATTCATCTTCCCTTGCACCTTTCAAGGAGGAATTTTTTTTTTTTTTTTTAACAGATTTTGTTTATGGACTTAACATCACTGGTAGCAGCCAGTGGGCTCCAACTCTTTGCAAGGTATAATTTACTATTGTGCTCCTCTCTCCTAAGTTTGTGCACCTGGAGGAGCCCTGTCCCATTAAAATTCCTTCTTAAAAGCATAAGGTGAAAGAGCCAAGCATGTGCTGTTTTTTTAGAGGGGAGTGTAGCTATATGAAGGAATAGGTCCCAGTCCTTTTTCTATTTTAAATGCTGGTAAACAACTTGAAACCTGTTAAAGCTTTTGAAGGAATGTGGAAGAGCTGTCCTTTTGACTCTAATGTTCAGGAAAATAAAATAAAGGAAATAATTTAGAAAAGAGACTTTCCCATGATGGACTCTGTTCTCCAAAGTATCCTGCAAGTGTCACATCCATCGCTGCAGGTACACAAGCTAACTTCAGCTGCCTTCATGGCTGCTAGGTCCAACACCTCTGCACATTGCCCTGCTGAATTTTTTCAGACTTTAGTGCTGTACTTTTCCTGCTTAGCCTTTACCAAAGTGTGAAACACTGTTTTGTTTTTTTTTTTTTTAAGATAAGAGAGAATAGTGTTGTTTAAAGATGACATGCTAGTACATTTATATAAAATTCTCCATTTTTTAATGTTATAGGAAAAATACCAGTGTCTGTTATTACCGAATACAGTTCTCACTCAGCCATATTATCTCAGTCATGTACCTCAAGATTGACCTGTCTGCCATTTCAGGAAGGCTTCATAACCTGTAAGGTGCAGGAAGGAGCCGAGATTTAAAAGGAATGTCTTTCACAGCCAATACCCTTTCTTTTTGAGTCCCTTATTTCTAAAGGGTCCTTTGCAGCTTCTACAAAAGAGAAAGAGCTCAGATTCCTCTTTTAATCCTATTGCCTACAGGAGTTGAACATACCTGTAGCCAGGCAGGTAAAATTTGAAAACAGCAAATGGTGACTTTAAAAAATTGCATTTTAGTTGCAGAAATTTTTACCTTTAGAGAATGATTATGTTCTGATTTTCTTGAAAATATTCCGTGTTAAGGACTCAAATGGGAACCATCTCTATTATTCATCCCAAGTGCTTCAGAAATTATATGAATGGGGGTGGGAGAAATAGGAGCCATCTAAAATAATGTAAATCTAGCTTGGATGTGTATTTTTGAATTTACAGTTAAATATAGTTCTAGTTTGTATTCTGGAAATTTAATATACTCCCTCAAGTCTTAATCTATTTTCCTACTTCTTCATTACCCCGCCTTCCATCACTCATACACACACACACGTGTACACACACATCTTTTGCCAAACAATGGAGAAATATACATAGTATTTTTAATAGAACCATATTTCTATAAATTGTTTTACGTTTTTCTTTTTATATAGCCACATTGCAGAAGACATACACTTTATTCTTTTTAAATAACTACCTATTAAGTCATATTGAATACGTAATGTACACATGTACATTATATACACATATGTCTTTAACCCACTTGTTGATGGACATTTAGGTGTCTTCTAATTTTTCACTGTTTTGAGCAATGCTATAGTGTTCTTTTTTTCTATTCAAAAGGTACGTTCCTCATTATGAATTTGGTCAAATTCTCCATTCGAAAAGGCAGAAAAATATAAAGAAGAAAATAAAAATCACTTAGTCATAATCCTCTATCCAGAGATACCTTTAACATTCTGGTATATTGCCTTCCAGGCTTCTTTTAATGTATCTGTGTATTAGCAAAATTGATAATCATGCCATCTATAGAATGTTTTTTCTACTTAACATTATATTTTAGGTATTTTCTCACATCTTTAAATCTTTCTTTAGAAAAAATTTTCTGCATGTTTTTTGTCTTTTGTGAGTGTTCATGTCTTTTGTGCCTTTTTCTATTACAATAGTAATATGTCTTTATATTGATTTATAAGAACTCTATATATAAAGACATTAACCTTTTGTCTCATATTTTAATTATTTTTCCCAGTTTTTCATTTGCCATCTAATTTTGTTTATGGAATCATTGATATGCAAATGTCATCCATTTTTCTCTAATCAAATATGTCAGTATTTTCCTTTACAATTTCTTTTAGGCTTAATGGGACCTTAAAAGAATCTGTAATAGTAATAATAGAAACTTTATTTTTGGCACTAATTAGCTGCCATTTCAAGCGCCTTAATATAAATAAATTTATATGCATTTACTCTTTACAGCAACCCTATGAGGTAGGTAATATTATCACTGACAGGAAATTAAGGCACAGAGAATTGTGCAGATAGAAGAGGCATAAATGAGATTCAAACTCAGGCAGTCTGGCTCTTGAGCTATACTCTTACCTACTACATATGCATATATTGCTATATGTTTTACTGGTATTTGGCCTCAACTATTATGCTAAATCCTGCTCTGTCTTAACAATCACTAATGACAAAGAAGAAAAATACTCATTTTCTCATTTTCTTCAGTTTTTTGAACAGTTTTTATTTAATTCTAATTTGTCTGGATTTTACCCTGATACGTTGTGTGAGGTGGAGCACATATTTAATTTGTTCAACTAGTCAGTGTCCCCACTATATTAGCATTTCTTTAGAAACTTGGAAAGGAATTGGCTTCTTTAAGAAGACTGTATAATTAGAGCTACTTTGTGTTAGTTGTTTCTTCTCTCTTCCCCTCCCCTCCCTCTGTCTCCCTGGGGAGAATGCAGTGGCGTCATCGCCTCACTGCAACCTCAAACTCCTGGGCTCAAGCGATCCTCTTGCCTCAGCATCCGGAGTAGCTATAGGGCTACAGGTGTGAGCCACCACACTGGACTTCAATTATTTATTTCTTTAGAGTTCTTGGTTTCAGCAATTTTGGCCGGCATGATTTTGTGGAATCTCATGTTGCTTATAGATTAAAAGTTTCATAAAATATCAGGGACCATCTCTTTGTTTTTATTCTTTATCTAAGAATAGAATAAGAGGTTCTTAACCTAATGTCAGTTGACACTCCCCCCTTCCTTAGCCCCCGAATTCAGGAGATCTGTGAAGTTGGGTGAGGAAAAAAAACTACATCTCCATTTTTACTAACCTTGACTGAAATTGATTATTTCCTTCAATTTTGACTGTAGGCAATGAACCACAGAAGTATTAGTAGTATACTTTCAACGACAGGTACTTAATATTACAGATACTTAATATTATATTTTAATTGTTCCAGATATCCTTAAATATTCTTTATACTCATCACAACTTTGACATTATAGTAGTTATATTAGGCCCACCACTAGATTTGGCTATTAATGCATTAAGAAGCATATTTATTAATATATCAAATATTTGAAGTTATTTTAAAAACTGTATGATATAAAAATTGGTTTCCTTTGTAGTCCTATGTATTTTATTTTATACACTTAACATCATTTTTTCTGAGAAGGGATCCATGGCATAAACATTGTGAGGAGTCCTTGTCTATTAGAACGTAAGGCACACAGTTGGGCTTTATAAATACCCACTGGGTGCTGAGTAATCAAGAGGTGATTTTTGAGAGGAGATAGAAAATAGTCTAACATAGTCCTCTCTAATGCTTTGATTCTTTCACTTCTGGAATGATTCTCTTTATCCTAAATAGAATTGCTTGTTCACTTTTCTTCCCCTCTCCTTCCCCTTTCATCCTCTCCTCTCTGCCATTTTCACTTAGCACTTTTCTTCCTTTCTCATTCCCTCTCTCTTTTTATTTCTTTCTCATTCTCTTTCATCTTTACTTTGCTCTTTTCCCCTTTCTTTCATTTTCTTTTCCTGTCTCCCCCCTAAAAACATTAATATCTTAAGGAGTTTGTGTTTTAACTGTTTTCGAAAACTTTTCCTCTTTCTGGTCTAAAAATGAATTCAAGGACAGGGATAAGAAGGGTTGATAGTGATAGAAAGAGTTAATAATATTAATATCAACAAGAAGTTGAAAGCAAGATTTGCCGAAGATATTACCTCAGAAAAATTAAGAATTGACCTTAGACAGCACCTACCTGGTTTGCTTGTCTGGCTTCAGGAAAGCCTGTGTACCCTGGTTCTGGTCCCATAATTCCAAGGCCTGCTTTCATATCAACTCCTTTTATAAATCATTTCCCTCATAACACAATCATTCTCTCTAATTCTGAAGTACCCACGGGGAGGGAACTGTTATGAGACAATGAGCCCATTAGACTATATTGCGTTAGAGTCATTGCTTTGAGATTAGTTCACAAGTGTACATATTTATGGATAATGATTATCACATAATTTTATCACTTAAAGTGGAACTTTTGATGCCTGTAATAAATTAGTATTTAGTTTCTGAGACACGTATACCATGGCCTCATCTATCTGTTGCAATGTAGTAGTCATTGATTATGGATGCCTACTTATACAATCTGTATGGCTATAGAATTTTTCTTTCTTAAAGTAATTTCTACATCTGGGATGATGCCATTTTTCTATGCTAAAAACATTAGCTCGTCTTACAGCTAATATAAGCTGAAAATTAGAGGTGCCTGGGGGAGGGAAATGAGGCAGATGGATTGTTTACATGAGTGCTATGGTTTCACTTTTTATGCACCAGTCACCTTGGAAGAATTAATACCCTGTAAGTTTGCCAATCAGATTGCTGCAGTCATCTCTAAACATTCCATTTGGTTTATTAGAATAATAAATACTGTGCAAAAAAAAATCCATCTGGATCCAGGATATTATACTGTGGTCAATAGAAGAAATATGTGCTATACGTTACCTCTGACTAGACTAGATTTTTGGTCAGGTAACACACAATGAGCTTGACAAGTAGATACAGATTTACCCTATTTGGGTGTGGAATTTGAGGACTAGTCGTTGGAGGTATAGCCCTTAGAAATCTTTGTCACCTGTCCAGCGCTGGTGCTGGTGGCCACTTCCTTCACTGGCTGTCATGCCCCTGACCATCCGATGCTTGCTGAGTGGTCTGTTTGGAAAAGATTAAGGGATCTCTCTTCATCCTACCAGGTAGATTTGGATATCTGTGGTCACTCCCAAAAAAGACTTATTGAAAAGTCCATTAGATGTTTCATCTAATTTTGACTATGACTCTGAATTAATTTCAGTTGGGGAAGCTTTTGTTTTTATGTCTGGCTTTCAGGTCCTTTGTGATATGTCTCTTCTTGTCTCATTTAGGCTCATTCCAGCTGTCCTCTACTGCTCTCAGGAGGTCACACTGCTCAGTCATGACACCTCACCATTTTCTTTCAGGCTATTTTCCTCATTTGTAAACTTTCCCTTTTTCCCTGAGGCCTTTCTTACATATTTCCAAGGCCCAGGTCAAATCCCAACTCCTTCATGAGCCTTTTCTATTGTTTTACTCACTTTACAAGTCTCTTTACCTCTCAATTTCTAGAGATCTGACAGCTGATACAAAAAAGAAAAACTTTTGGCACAGGAAGCACCCAGATAGAATCAGATAAATACTAAGATCATAAATGTAAAATCTGATTTTATTCATTTAAGATATATTAAAGAAATCATACGTAATTGATATTTCTAAGAACAAAGCTCATATTTTAACATTTTATTGCCAGGGTATAAGTTCTAGGAAAAAGGAATAAAATCTGAAATTAAAAAAAAATAATTACAGTATGGCCAATGCACTAATCAAGTTAATTGCAGCATTATTTATAAAGGGAAAAATTCCTTCGTTGTCTAACAATGAAAGAATTAAACTATGATAAACACATTTAGTATGTTATATTTATATTAACTGATAATTTTAAATTAAATGATGATTTTGAAGACTATGTAGTAATAAGAATTTTTGCATAATGTTGAGCAATGAAAACAATATAAAATCATAAAAATAAGTATGTATGGAGTAAGATGAGAAGGGAACATGAATAAATGAAGACAGTTGATTTGGTAAGGTGGTGGGATTGAAAATTTTTTTAGTTTTATTTTGATTATAACAATATCCTAAAACCCTGAAGTTTATTATATGAATATGTTAGGGTTTTAAAGTGTTTTTCTCTGTGACCATTTTTGGCATCCTAACTCAATTGTAAGCTCTATAAAATTGTAGTCCATGTCTTTTATTTCTTCCATACCCTGTGCTTTAAAAATGGTGGAGAATCACAAATAGATAATTAATGCTTTCGATTAATGGATAGATTTATTAGTTATGGGAAAAGGAAGGACAAACTAAAGCACAGAAATTGATATTATTTGAACACTTATTAAGTGCCAGACACTGTGCAAGGTATTTAGTACAGTTTATTTCATTTAAATATTTATTAAACTCTGAGAAAAAGTTGTTACTACTCACCTTTTAAGGATTCAGTATCTATGATTCAGAAACATGAGTGAGTTATGTGAGATGATATGGCTTATAAGATATGAAATCAGGTTTTTATTGTTGTTTTTTATTGTTTTTTCTTACTCTAGAAACATATCTTTTTAACCAGTAATATGTTATTGTGACCCCGGAAAGTTCCCATGGACTTTGTGTCTTAATAAAATTTACAGACTCTGGGTTCACTGACTGATAAAAGTGTGTGTATGTGTATTACTAATAATTTATGTGGTTCATTGAAAATATAATCTATTTTATAAAACCATGTCATCTCAAGGATAGAGTCCACTATGCAGGCCATGATATCAAATTGTATGTGGGTACGTGTGTGTATGGTGTCAATGAATTCTGTGCCTCTCCTACGGCTGTATTGCCACTGGAGGCTTTCCCTCAAGACTGCCTGTTGTGTGAGGGCAGGTCAAGAGGCAGTTTACTAGAGAACGTTATTCTCCCTCCTTCACACACTGGTACTGTTTAAATTAGAGTTTTGTGGTCATAAGGAGTAAAGACCCATCAAGCTAGCTCAGATAACAAGAGGGATCTAAATCATGAGGAGGATCCCCATGAGTCATGGGGAGGATTGATGAAAACATATTCAAACGGGAAGAAATAGCTGATGCAAAGGCCCTGGGGGTAGGAGCAAGCTTAGAGTATTCCAGAACAAAAAAAAGGCCAATGTGGCTAAGAGACTGTTTGTGTATGTGGGGAAGGGAGGAGGAGAATAGTGGGGGCAGTGATAGAAGGGAGAAAAAGTAATATCCTGGCCGGGCGCGGTGGCTCACGCCTGTAATCCTAGCACTCTGGTAGGCCGAGGCGGGCGGATTGTCCTGAGCTCAGGAGTTCGAGACCAGCCTGAGCAAGAGCGAGACCCCGTCTCTACCAAAAATAGAAAGAAATTAATTGGACAGCTAAAAATATATATAGAAAAAAAAAATTAGCCGGGCATGGTGGTGCATGCCTGTAGTCCCAGCTACTCGGGAGGCTGAGATAGTAGGATTGCTCGA
>RJWJ010026319.1:0-23128 GCA_004363605.1 Indri indri
CCTAGGTTGGATATGAGGTTTTGATGAAAACTTGGGGTAAAAGAAAGTGTCATGTGGGAGGGGAAGATTTTGAAAACACTCCTTAAATATAATTTTCTCATATTAAAGGTGAGAAACCCTTCATAGGACTGCTCAAGGAGATGCCATGTCCTAGTCATTCCCCTTGGTCCTGATGTCTGGGGCTTCTGTGAGAGAGATAAGGGCTGGCTGGTGTGTGAGCTGCTGTGGGGAAAACTGCCCCAGGGGAGGGAGGAACCAGGGAGCCAGGTTAGGGGGCCAGTGCTGTGATCAGGGAGAGATGAGGGGCTCCTGTGGGCCGGTGGCCATGGAGGCGTAGCACAGGGTTAGGTGGTTCCCGGAAAGGAAATGGTCAGAGCAAATTCATGGCTACAGGAACATGTGGGGGTGCCTGGGCGACAAGTGGCCGGTTGGCTGCAGCCCAGGGGTGCGGGAAGGACAGCTATGGGAGATGCGGCTGCAAGAGCGTTGGCATAAAGGGTCACAGAGGGTCCTGAGTGCAGGCGAGGAGGTGAGGCTTTCTGCTACAGACAGCAGGGGGCCTGCTCCACAGGCCTGGAGCTCCACTTTGGAAAGGGGAGGCTGGCGGGGCAGGATGGAGGCGGGAGCACCTATGGGAGGCCCTGGCTGGCTGCAGGGGCTGAGGGCAGAGGCTGTGGCTCTCAATTTATTGCTTGGTTGCTGAACACCACCATGCCTGAAAATCCATAGCTGGGACTCTGCTCTGCCCGCGCCCAGGAGAGAAGTGTGTTCTCACTTCTCCAGCTTCTCAGACAGTGAGATGAGCTGGTGCTTTATGCTAGGCCTGAGAGCCACCCTGATTCCGGCTTCCCTGTCCCTTCCTCATCCTGGGAGGGGCTGACAACTGATCCCCCGGCCTCCCTGGCTACTTGCTTCTGCCCCCAGTTAACCCTTCTGGCCTGAGCTGGAAATCTGAGCCTTTACTCTCAGAAGAGGGGGTGTGGGGCTGGCAGAGGGGCACAGGGAACTCCACAGGGAGTGGACAGTATTCATCTCCTGAGGCCAAGCAGCCAGGACCACTTCAGGGGCTCTGAAAGGCTGGCTTTGGCCTTGGCCAGGGAGAGGCGGTGCTGGAGAGAGGGCAGGGCCAGAGAAACCAGGCACCGAACTCATCAGGGGCCTCCTGTCTTCCCCCCACTCTGCCTGTCCATTGCGTTTTAAATTTTATTCACCGCTCAGTTTGGCCTAAGAAGCACTAGTCACACCACTTTCCCTCTAGGTAGTTCTAAGCCATTTATTTCACTGGCCATGGGCTCAGTTTGCCCATCCATATAATGCAGTCCCGAACAGGAAAGCCCATCCCCCAAGCTGCACTCCAACCTCTTACTGCCACATTCACCGCCCCCCATTACTTCTACTTCCATATTAAGATGATAATCAAATGCTGTCTCTCGGGGGGTGGGTATGTAGCGGTGCACATAAGTTCTAGTCTGGCTTGGACACTTATAACTCTGAGATTTGGGGCAAGTCACATGCCCTTCTGTGGTTCTATAGAAATTCTACATACACTCACGGTACTGCTATGTATTCCTACTGAAAACTCATATGAGCACCGAGATGAGAGTCCTGGTTCTCCCAGCGTGTTGCTATGTAATTCTGGGAATGCGATTCCCCAGTCTGGGCCCCTGCCCCACCCTTCATGGTACATGCCCCTGTCTGAATTGCTTTTCATCGGGGACATACTTTTTCAGTTCTCTTGTTGGGTCAACCCCCACCCAGGAGTCAGCACTTCTCAGGAACGGGATGAGCACAGAAACCCAAGTTCTCCAGAAAGGTATGTGTGTTTGGGGCAGGGGAGGGCTCCTTAGGGCACCCAGGACCTTAGGCTATTTACCAGAGGATCCCTCAGCCCAGACTAACTCAGAGACAGGGGCCCTTTCCTGCCGGCCACTGTGTCCTGAGCAGAAAGCTTTATTTTTCTCCTAAACCTTCAACTACCCCAAATTTTGGGCTGGAGCTGAGAGCTCAGAGGCTAAGTTTATTCCATACTTGGGCAGATGACTGCTGCTTACAGAGGGTACAGAGATGTAACCCAAGATCCTCAAAGTGCCTCAGCTGGGAGTCAGGAGCTGGGTTCCTGCTCTGGCTCTAACTGTCAACCCCAGCTTTCAAGATGCTTTCAGATACACTCTTGTTGAATGTCATTGTCACAGTCATCCATGCAGCTGGAAACGTGAGGTGAGATGCATTCTTAGGGCTAGGATTCCAAGACTCAGAAAGTACCTCCAAGGGAGGAGGTGAACACTCCACCCCAGCCCTGTCCCCTTGCTCTCCATCCCTCTCTTCTTTCTGCAGCCAGAGTCACAGGGTAGCTTTGGAGTACTGGTTGGGGTTCTTGGCCAGAAACAAGAGGCTTCTGGAAGTTATTCTGGCATCTCTGATTGTAACAACATAAAACATTTCTTTCGAAGCTCTGCCTCTTTGCCCAGGGCATATGGTCATCTAGGGGTCCTGTTGAAAGGCAGGTCCTGGTCTGGTAGGTCTGGAGTGTGGCCTGAGAGTCTGCATTTCTAGCAAGTTCCCAGGGGAAGCCCATGCAACCGGACCTCAGTCTCCTGTGTAAAACAGCAGGGAGGGCTTGCCTCCCCATGAAAGCCTCCCTCCTGGCCCTTGCAGAAGTGCATCCTGGATTCAGATGAGCAAAGCGAGAGGAGTTAGAGAGTGTGAGGGTCAAAGGGACCTGCACCCAGTTTTACAGGTAGGGAAACTGAGGCCTACCCAGGGCTGGAAGGAACGTGTTCAAGATCTCATAGCAATTCAGTGACAAAGACTCAGGCCTCCTGTACAGGGGAAAAAATAAAAACAAAATCCAGAAAAGATATGCACTGAAGTGTTAACTGTGCTTTCTCTGGGTGAACTATGGCTTCCTTTTGACTTTTTTCCTCTTTCTTTTGCTATTTCCCTCCTTCCCTCCCTCCCTTCCTCTTTCTTTCTCTTACCGGTTTTTTTTTTAAACAATGAACACACACTGATTTTGTAATAAGAAAATAATTTTAGTAAAAGAAAATTCTCACAAAGTTCTTAGTAAATGAGATCATGTTTACGAATGTGCTCGGTAAACTGTAACTACACACAGCGCTCCATTTCATCCGTGCGGAGTCCAGCTCAAACCGTCCAGAAGTCGCTTCAACGACGTTATCCTTACTCTTACGGGAGCACGACTCACCCAGATGAGGAAGGCCACGGCTGCTGTCAGCGCCCACTACCCCAGTGGGCAGCTTCCCGCTCCCACTTTGCCTCTGCCGTCCAGACACTTCTCCCAACTTGCTGGCCGCAGGAATCTTTCCCCTTAAATCGGGGAAGAAGGTTCCTTAATCCATTTTTGTAGTAAACGACCTCGGGCCAAGTCTGCTTTTGTTGCTGGTTTCCTAAGCTTAATTGCAAGCTAAGTTAATTTGAAAGAAAATAAATGTTACAGCTCTGGGGCGAATTCTAACGAGCCTTGGGCAATTAGGGAAGAACGCATCTAATTACCCGCAGCCCGGGGGCGCCTGCACAAGACGCTGGGTGTGCAGGGCCCCGAGAGGGGCAAACGATTTTTGTGTGTTCATAACAGGACGAAGAAAAAATAAAAAGCGCGTCTTCAGTCTCTGAGCCCCACAGATGCGCGACTGGGAGGTCCCGTCCCGTCCCCATGGTTTGGAAATTCCTAGAGCTGGTGTTCCAAGACTCGGCAGTGGAACGTTCTCAAGGTCCTGGAGTCATGAGTGCTGAAGGGTCGCCCGTGTCCCCGCGGTGGGTGAAGCGGGGGCATCGCGTACTGTCTGGAAGGCGCTCGCTCCCTGCGCCCATTCCGGCCGGCAGCGCGCGAGCTCTGGCTGTCGCCAGCGGCGGGAGGCGGAGAATGGCTGTCGCTGTCTTCACCGCCTGGATCCCAACCCTCGCGGGTCTCTCCGCTCCTCTGGGCTGCCGCAGTACACACCTGTTCCCTCCCCGCAGCGTCCTCTCTTTCCCGGCGCCGACCCTCGCCTCTGGCATAATCTTACCAGTCGCCCAAGCTGACAAGGAAGGTGGGGGACAGAGACACCCGCTCTTTCCCATCCTATCTTTCTCGTTCCCGGGTCTTTAATGCGACGCTCCAAGAAGCTTCGTGACAATTCCGCGAGTGTTTATTCTGAAGCCTTTCCGCCCTCTTATGTCCAGCGCTTTCCAGTTTACAGGGTGTTTTTCCACCTTTCTTGTCTCGTTTAACTTTAGGAGGACCCTCTGAGGTAGCAGTCACAAATGTCCCTTTCACAAATGAGAACACTGGAGGGGAAGGGACTGGCTTAACGTTAATGGCGCTGTCAAAGCACCGGATTTGGTAATTAGGAAACAGAGAAAGGCTCAACTCCCGCACTAACTAGGTGCAAAGACCACACTTCTCCAGCTCCAATCTGGCGGCGAGGCTCTCCCCAGCCAGGACAAAACTCCTGGGTGGAGGACCCTCGATTTCCCGCTCCTGCCAACTAAGGCAAGGCATCCTGACCTCTGGCCTGGGGCAGCCAGCTTGTCTAGCTGCACATGGAGACCCTTGAATTCCGTAACTGCAAAGGTTCATAGGGAGAGGAAGGAGGCCCAACACCTCCGCTTTTCCAAGGTCACAGGGCTGGTCTAGAATGTGGACCCATCAGTGGCAGGGTTGGTGCTCCAGCCGCCTCTCACCTCCAGGTGGTCATTTAGGACAACCAAAGCCGGGACGGAGCAGCGACTAGATCTGCACTGTCCACTACCGTTGCTGTTGAGCAACTGGCGTGTAGCTAGTCCGAATGTAGATAAGCTGTAAGTGGAAAATACACTCCAAATTTTGAAGGCTTCGTATGAAAAAAGTAAAACATCTCAACAAATTTTACCTTGATTATATGTTGCAATGATAATATTTTGGATACATTAGGATAAATAAATTATTAAAATTAATCTCACCTGTTTTTTATTAATGTAGCTACTAGAAAATTTTAAAATTCATATGTGTCTTGCTCGCATTACATTTCTGTTGGAGAGCACTGGTTTAGACAAATTCCTGTCTGGACTCAACCAAGTTCATATGTCTTTGTGAACAGGATAGTGCAGTCCCCAAAATAAAAAATAAAAATTACCAATGGTTTTCATACAACCTTCTTTTTCACATCACCCTTCCCTACCAAGTTAACTATGCTGAAAGAGGCTGAGTTTCTCTCGCCAGAACTCACTTACTCAAAGATTTTTTGTTAAAACGTTCATGTGAACACTCAGGTTTATCTAAGAACTGTGAAAGGAGCCTCTGAAATATTTAACATTGGAATTTTTTGCCCCGGCATCAAAATTTACAAGATTTCTCAAGAGAAAAGTGGTAGAGTCGTTGGATTTTCAGATTTTTTTAAGGCTGCTTAAAACAAGACACAAAATGAAGTTAAAAATCCAGTTTCTAAAGCTTACTTCATTGATCACCCCAATTTAATTTTTCTCTTTCATTTTTGCATGGGCAGGGTGCTGAGGAACAGCAACGGGTGCCAGGGACAGAAGAGCCAACCCTGGCTACTGAAAACTGTCAGCTATCGGCTCATCTTCCCTGAGTCCTCTCGTCTCCCTGAACTTAGTTCACCCATTGGGTCCAGGGCTGCTTGATGAAAAGAAACAGTGGACAATAGGCCAATGTATTTCTATTTGCGTAACCAGAAAATCAGATTTACGACTGGGTAGTAATAGATATGGAATGGCCAGCACATCCTGCTCAAAAGTTCAATAAATTATAATTGTTGCCTGGAACTAATTGTGGGACTTTAGGTTAGATGCTTGGTGTGAGCTCTGTTCCCATTCCCAAGGACGGCAGTTAGGTTTTGGATGGCTACTCAGAGGCCCTGGGAGGCTGGCCCATCAATGCTGCCAAATTTGAAGAGCAGCTTCCAAGATGATGGGGCCCTTAAAGACAAGGGGGGGGGGAGGTGCTGTAGAATCGTGCAGCCCTCTTTTGTAACCGATGGGCAGACTGTAGGTTCGGCTCAAGGGACTGGGTCACACTGGGGAGCTGAGGCACAGTTCAGACTCAGAGCTAGGTCTGCAGTTTTCAGAGGCAGGGAAAACCAGCCCAGTAAATCAGAGCAGAGAGAGTTCTCCCATTTTTTTTTAAAAAGACTTCTTTTGCAAAAGTGGCCTCCTTGCTTTAAGAAGAAAGGCGCTGTCTGAGCCTTTTATTGTAGTAACATAGTCAAAGGCACAAGAAGCCTAACCGTGTAAAAAGGCCCGAGTTTTCAGCAGCACATGGAACATTGAAGTTTTGTGATTCCCCACAATTCGGATCCTGGACTCTGATGTAGACACTACGCCCGCCCTCCCTTTATTGCCAAGGACTTTCCATGGTGGAATGCCAGAAAGGCATGTTCTTTGGGGATTCGCCCCATCGAGGGTCCCTAGTGCCAGTCCAAGGGCTCTGGGGCCTCACCCCACCTCCCATTTACAAAGTAAACCGGTGCGTATGCGGTGCACCGGGAGACTGAGCCTCTACAGCCCTCTCGGTCCCTTCCACCTGGGTCCCAATTGGGTCCTCTCTCCAGTCCTGTTCCCAGGTTGCAGGAAAACTTAGTTCGCACGGACGGCCGAGGTATCTATGAATTTTCGTCCCTGCGCTCGGCTCACATAGCTGACACGAAACGATCCATCCCGCCAGGATAGGCGGCGGCATGGCGAGCATGGTAGGTGCCTCCACTGGCCCCTCCTAGCTGCCCGCCAGGATTGTAGCAGGGCCCCAGCGCTCCGAACTGGCCGGGCGATGTGCGTCCGTAGAAGTCTACAGCGGTCTCAACGCTGCCACTGCTGCCACCCGTGGGGGGCGAAGCGGGTCCGGTCAGGCGGCCAGCAGCTGCGAAGAGCGCGCTGCCGGCCCCCTGAGGGTATGCGCTGTCGGTGCTCGCGTAGGCGGCCGCATAGGCCGAGGGATTGGCTGGCCGGGCCCCTGTACAGCCGGTGGGCTGGTAGCCTGTGGTAGTGGCGGGGGCGCCGACGGAGGCGAAGGCGCAGGAGCCGCCTGGCCCCGACGGCGCGGGGCCCAGTTCCGGGCTGAGCGGCCGCTCAGGAACCAGGCTGAAGACGCGGCAAGGGCCCGGCGACGCGGCAGGGTAGTAGACCGGTGGCGGCGCGGCGAGCGGCGGCGCGTAGCCCGCGTAGACGGCGCCCGGGTAGGGCGGGCGCGCGGCGGACACGGCGCCCGGGAAGATGGCGGCAGCGGCGGCGGCAGCGGCTGCGGCTGCGGCGGCTGCCGCGTCGTGCATGTAGGCCGGGTACGTGGAGAGGTCCGAGCGCTTAAAGCGCTTGCGGCGGCGCAGGAAGCTGCCGCTCTCGAACATGTCCTCGGCGTTGGGGTCGAGCGCCCAGTAGTTGCCCTTGCCCGGGCGGCCGGCCTCGCGCGGGATCTTGAGGAAGCAGTCGTTGAGCGTGAGGTTGTGGCGGATGCTGTTCTGCCACTTTTTGGGGTTGTCGCGGTAGAAGGGGAAGCGCTCGGTGATGAACTTGTAGATGCCGCCCAGCGTGAGGCGGCGCTCGGGCGCGTGCGCGATGGCCATGGCGATGAGCGCGATGTAGCTGTAGGGCGGCTTCCCGCGCTGCAGGGGGCGCTTGCGGCGCCGCCCGCCGGAGCCGCGGCCCGCGCTCTCCGCCGGGACCCCGGTCCCAGTGGCCGCGGCCTCGCCGCTCTCCTCCTTCACGGCCGCCAGCATCTCGGGTTGCGGCGGGGGCGGCGGCGGCCCGCTCTCCGCAGTCATGGCTCAGCCGTCCCGATCCCCCCCGGCGTCAGCGCTACCTGCCGCTGTCGAGGGTCGGAGTGAGGCGGGTCTGGGAGCTGCTGGCCCGGACGTGGGGTCCCCGGGTCGGACGCTAGCCTCCTCCGCGAAGAAGTCAGGGGTCCTCGCGGGCTGGCACGGAGAGCACAGCTTCCCAGGCTGGGGCGCGCTGGAGGCTCGGCGCTCACGGTCCCGGGCTAGAGCGGTGCGGACGGAGGCACAGGAGTGTCCCGCCCACCGACGGCTCCGCTCGTGTTGTGTAGCTCGAGGCCAGGCGGCGGCAGCGGCCCTGGAGGACGAGGCGCGGGTCACCAGCTGAATGGTCCCGTATGTGGCGGTGCCAGGCGGTCAAGGGGTCCGGAAGTGGTCCCGGGGTTGGGGCGGCTGCAGCAGGTCTGGGGTCCCCGCTGGTTCGAGGATAACCTCCGAGGTCGTGTGCGCAGAAGAGGCTGCCGGCCCGAAGGCCTGAGCGAGGGCAGTTAGTGCAGGCGCAGGGCGATCAGGCGGGGGCCGCCCATGCCGCGCCCCTACGGCCAATGCGGCGGGCCGCGCCAAGGTCAGGGAGGCGAGGCGCGGGCTGCGAGCTCGGAACTCGGGCCCAGGCGGGGCGTTGGGAAACTGCTCCTCTCCGCTGCGTTGAACTCCAGCCTCGGGGACCGGTGGTGAGGCGCTCCCCTGCACACACCCGGACCGGCTCCTCCCTCCGTGGGCTTCTCCTCCTTAAAGGCGCCAGGAAGCGTGGGGCGGCGCCGGTTCCCTGCCCGCCCCCAGAGTCCGGGCACACCTCTCCAGGTAGGAGCAACTGTGGCGGTGCGGCAGGAGCCCCACAACGTCAGAGCGGGGCGGGCGCTTGGAGATCCTCCGGGGGCCAGACCCCTCTGCGCGCCGACGGGGAGACTGAGGCTCAGAGAGTCCAGGGACCTGCTCGCTAGGGAGACCTCAGCGCCCAAATTCTGCGCTTCCGGACTTTTCTGGCCTCTGCTGAGGGTGGGGACTCGCAGGTGAAAGGAGAGGCTCGCCTCGCTTTTCTGTACTGAGAGGGTGAGAATTGGCGGAGGGGGCGCTTGGTCATCGCGGGGTGGAGGAGGACGGGAAGAGAGAATATCTGAGTGACTGGTTCCCAAGATCGTTCAGTATGATTTCCAAACCCCAGTCAGCTGCCCTACCCACACTCCTTCCTCTCCAGTACCCCCATCTTTCGGACCAGGTTTCCTAGGGCTGAAAGGGAAGGTGACTTGCCATGGCCCCACCGCGACTTCTCGGCTTAGCGGAGCCTTAAACCTGCGTCTGTTTTAGGACTGCGCTTCCCCACCCGCCCGTGTGCCAGAGTTAGCTACTTTTCCCTTTTTTGGGTCCTAGGTTCTTCGACTGTACCGAGAGTTTGGATCTCAGGAGTCCTTCTGTTGCCAATATTTAGGGAAAGGGCGTCCCCTCACTCCTAATCATCTGTCTTTGAGTGGCTGGGACCCCTCTCTAATGATGGAGAGTGCGCATAGATTAAAGACGGTGCAGGCTAGGCTCCTACCTCTTGCTGAGGGCTCCCGGTAGCTCTCAAGACCCACAGGGGCAGCCAAGCAGCCCCTTTCCGCAGCGGGGTGTGAGGGTTGGGGGGGGAATCTGGGGGAAGATTTGGGAGGGAGATGGGGGGAAGAAGGGAGCTGCCCCAGGTGGCGCGTCTCCTGGGAAAGGGGTGGGCAGGTGGGACCCATTTGCTTCGTGTCTGATTTTTGAGTGTTTCCTGCTGTCCCAGGGACAGGACTCCGTCTAAGCCCTCCTCCGGGTGCAGCCCCGTCCGTGGCCATTCACTCGGAGACCTTGGGCCTCTCTCTTCCCCCTCCCAGGGCCTCAGTTTTCTACTCTGAGAATTCGGCCGAGAGCATGTGCTGATTTCCGAAGCCCCTTCTACTCTTAGGATTCCGAGCCTTGGCACGGGCTCCAGAGGCTCCAGCCAGGACTCAGCTTTGTGGGGAGGAGGAATGTGGGTGCAGGGTTAGGCGGAGGGTGCCACACGAGCAGAGGGTTCTGGCCATAAGCGAGCGGCGTGCCTTCAGGGGTTTTTTGCGTTCTTCCTGCAGTGAGCTGAGGGGCAGGCTTCGCCGTTACGGGTTGGGCAGCTGCCTTCGGAAGAAGGAGGCAGAGCCCAGATCCCCGCTCCATCGACCCGGGTGTGTGGAAACATTCGTACCGTGTGCTTGACGACCTTCCCCAGCAGAGGGGTGCTCGAAGGGATGGAGAGGGGGGTTTTACACTTGCTAAACAAAAGTCCCGGCTTCCTTCTTCCAAAGTAATGAAGCGAAAATACAGGTTTCTTCCCATTTTGTTTTTCCAAAGGGGGAAAAGGGCTTAAAACTTTAAAATTTTAACTGGATTATATTATGGGGACCTTTGGATATACGGGTTTTTTTTGTTTGTTTGTTTGTTTGTTTTTTTTTTTGGTTCTCTTGTATTTTCAAGATTCTGTGATCCGGATTTCCGGATTTTAAATTCTGGATCATTATCCTAATGCGATTCCATAAATCTAAGAATGTGATTCTGTAATTCTAAGATTTCATGACCTAGAGGCTAAGTTCTTTGACTATGATTATAAGCCTGTGACTTAAAGCTTCTGGTCAAAGTCTAAAAACCCATTAATTATAGTAAGATACTGGGACTAAGCTGGGTGCCTTGGCATGCGCCTGTCGTCCCAGCTTCTTGGGAGGCTGAGGCAGTAGGATGCTTGAGCTCACGAGTTTGACACCACTGTAGCGTGTGCTATGGTCCTGCCTGTGACTAGGCACTGCACTCCCGGGTGGGCAGGCAAGATAATGAGACTCCATCTCTACAAACAAACAAAACCGGCATACTGGTACACTAAGATTTTGTGCCAAAAAATATGGTGGCACTCCTGGGAGCTGCCACTTCTGTAGTTTTAGATTTTTTTTAAACTCTAAGGTATGTATGTATTATTTAACTTGAATTCCTGTATAGAAATGTCTGACTGGAAGATTTGCATCCTGTAAATCTACAACTCTCTTCCTTAATTCCAAAATGTTAGCTCTGGGTCCACTATTCTGTAGCTTGAAGAATCTGATTCTAATAATTCTTCTAATATTCATGACTATGCTTTAATGATCGGTCCCATGACTTTATGATTCTCTATTTTTAAACTCCAGCTATAGTTAAAAGCTTCCATGTCTCAGGATTTTCTGATCCTCAGTATCTCCTGTCTGTGACCCTCTAGAATTCTGATTCTTCTTTCTCAAACTGTTACTAGCAGAGCTACACCTATGCCTCAGACCAAGATCATGAGATTAGATTAGAATTTCCAAGATCATGATTCTAAGATTTTCATGAACAAAGAGCCCCTAAAAGTCTATTTCATGTTTTATTTAAATAATGCATTTCAAAATTCTGTATTTTGAAGATTTTATGAATAGATTAAATGATTTGACGAGTGCACAGGTCACCAGTTTTACCCGTTTGGATCAAAACCATACATAAAAATCCCTTCAGTACCAGAGCTTTTCCTCTATTTTCCCTTTGCTGCTTTCTCAGTTTCTTGACAAGGAGTGGGGTGGTCAAGGGCAAATCCTCATCTCTGGCATGGTCCTCTTTTAATATTTGTGGGGTGAGAGAATTCACTGAGAATCATTTCAGAGCTAGAGAGGGTGGGTTCCAGCCTCTTGGAAATCATTCTCCCAATCCAGTAAGGGTGGTTGGTGTTGATGTGGGCAGGCCAGGTGATTGCAGTCCACTCCCGGCTGGTCTTCAGCAATGCAGGTATCCTCAGCACACCTTGGAGAATGCTCCATGGCAGGCCATTTTATGTGCAAGGCGGGTGGGGGACTGGGGATTTGTAGAAGGTTGTTGCCCTTTTGAAACAACTGCTTTTCAGGGTTTTGAAGTGCTCTGGGAGAGTTTGTAAATAAAAATGGGGAGGGGAGGAGTTACAAGGACTCACGGAAAATTCTTCCATATTCCTCGATCCAGATTTCCCTCCATGCAGGTGTAAAAGTAACCAGGTCTCTGCTTAAAGAAACCTTGGAAATTAGAGCTGAAAAGAGATGGGCCCAGATTGTGGAAGGAACTTGCTTAAAGTCCTGCAGAGAGGAAAGCACTGGGCCGAGAGGGAAACTCAGGTCTTCTGGCTCTTACTCCTTGTCCGCCCCACCTTCCATCCTTTCCTGAGTTCTTAGAGCCTGCCTGTACTTAATTCCATGTCCTGGGACACTCTCCTCACCCAGCAGCAATGGAAACTCCAGGCCCCACACTTGCAAATCTGATGGGAGACTCTGGTTACAGGCGGTGGCATCACAGTGACCTCTGTTTGGATTACTCTGGTATAATCTGTCTCTGGGCCAGCTGGCTGTATGACACCAGAGAGCATCAGAGCAAGACACAGACACAAAGTCAGCCCCCACTGCCCTCTCAATCAGCTCTGTCACTACCGCAGACGTTTGTCCAGGACCATTGGGCATTGTGAGGGCTCCCACTCCGGATCTCTCAAAACCCACCCAGCAGCTTTGGGACATCCCCAACCCTAGTCCCCCATCTGTGACTCGGGGGATCCTGTATTTGTCTCCTCTCTTCCACAGATTCAAGAGGATGGAGTGGGGCATATCGCCAACTGATTGTGTTGTCTTTTAAATTGTTTCAGGGCAAAACATGAATGTGGGAAAAAGACAAAATGCTGGGGAAAATTCCAGGCTGTTCCATTCATGGTCTGAGATGACATGCCCCTCTTGAAGCAGCAGTGGTTGAGTAAAGTAAAACATTTTCTGTGACCTACCGGGGGAATTCAAGTCTTGGAGGCCCCACAGCCGTGGATTCTTTTGGCTCCTAGAGGGACTCCTGGAGCTCAGTCTGGGAGCCTCCTTCCAGCACTTTGTCACTGCTGGGTCGCTTAAACATTGTGAACAGAGAATTACCATCATCCCGCACCGGATGGAGGAACTGGGGCCTGGAAAGGGGAGCCCCTGCTTCCCTACTCTGGGTTTGCTTGGACTCTGCACCACCAGCCTCCCGGGTTACCCAGAAGAGCACCACCCCTTTCTTCCCCTCTCTCAACCCCTGCCCTAAAGCCCTCTCCCAAGCCCTGCCTGCGTGGCCCAGGCACCCCAAGTCCCCCGAGCGGGGAGCGCAGGAGCGGGCTTGGACATCAGGATCTCTGCTCAGCGGAGGCAAGCAGGGGAAACCTGCTCCAGAGAGCTTGGACCTGTCCCACTGCGCACGCACGATGAGGCGGAGAGAGTCGAGCGGGGAGCCAAGGCCTCCCAGGTTAGCTCCCCAAGCCTTCCCCTGCGCTCAGCTGGGGTTCCAACCAGAGCAGCGCCCGCCTCTGCTCTGACCTAGGCGGGCCAGCGGGCGGGAGGGAGTTCGGATGTGGCGGTGGACGCTCTTGGGAGAGCCGTGGCTGGGGGCGGAGGTGGCAGCGAGAGCGGAACCCCTGTGTGTTTTCCGTGTGGCCGGCAGGCGTGTGTCAGATTATAGGACCCTAGGCACAGGAGCAGCACTCAGGGAATGTCCGGGTTTCTTGGGTTGGGTCCGAGCTCTGGGCGCGGCTTTGGAACTCTTGGGAAGCCTGCACTTTGCATGGCTGATTGTGGGTGTTCATTTCGGGGGAGGCGGGGAGAGTCCGTGGTTTGCGAGACAATCTCGAAAGGGCTGATGCTTCTTCTCCTTCGCCTCTCAAAAGGCAGACGCACCAGACTAGATTCTAGTTTAGCCATCAGAGGCACAGGAAGAGGTAGCGACTTGTCCCCCTTCCTCAGGTCAGCGTCTGATTCGATCCTTGATGCCTCCTCTTCTGGGCGCCCAGCGGAGGGCCACCGGGCTGGTTAGGTGTCCACAGGACCCCAACCTGGTTGGTTGGCTGCTCAGCGCCCTGCGGTGGCACAGTGAGGAGGTGGTACGGGGAGCTGGAAGACACTTGTGCCTCACATGCACCCCGGGCAGCCCAGCTCAGCTCTCCTCTTGGCCTCTTTCCCCCCACCCCCGGGTGGTTTTTTTTTTTTTTTTTTTTCTGTCTCTTACTCTGGGAGTTCTTGTCTTTCTCGGTTCCACTTGTCAGTCTTTTTGCCTCTATTACAGATATGTGTGCATATGTCCTGCCTTTCTGGGGCGTTTTCTGAGTCACTCCCCACCTGAGCCTGCAGGCAGGAAGTCAGGGGCCAGGGGCCACACACTCCAGCCAGGTCCCAGTTACCCATACCAACTTCTTCCCTCCGGGAGGATGGTGCAGAAAGCGGAAAGACAGGACAAGGACATCCGCCAGGAGGACCCTGGAGCCGTGGAGTCATGATTCTCTGCCTTTCTGCCCAAGTGCCCTCGGCTCCCTCTGCTCTGCATAGCCTGGTCTGGAGGGAAGGACACCAGGTTACAGGCACCAGCTCTCTCTACATGTCAAGGCTCCCAACGGTCCTCCCAAGCAGGTGCTCCCACTGTCTGTCTCCGCATAAACTTGGCTGCTCACAGGCCCCCAGTGCTCCACATCCTGGCCTTCAAGATCAATGCACTCTCCTGTGCCTGGCATTCAGGGCCCTCCCTCCACAGTGAGCCCCCTTTCCACCCCTCCTCTCTCCCTTGCTCTTCCCTTTCTCCAGCACCCAGGACATCTTCCCCTCACCCCCCATTCTTTGGTTCCTCTGCATATACTCATACCCAAGCATAGAAAAGCCAGCCCCTTTCTTGTTCAGCTCAAAGGGCTCCTCCTGCAGGAAGTCTTCCCCGAACTACCTGGAGTAGGTCCAACAGTCTCTCTTTGGGCCTGCCCCAGCTTGTTTGGATTTTAGCGCTTGTCAGACATTTTGAGGTGTAATTATTTGGTTACGTGACTGTTTCTTCACTTCTCTGGGAGCTTCTCAGAGGGTGAGAATCGAGGCTTCGTGACACTGGGCACCCAAGTCACCACCACAGGGCACAGTGTGGCCTTCCTGGAGAACCTGTTACTCAGAGTCTTGGGTCAGTTCCTATCTCTGTCTCTTCCTAGCTATGCAACCTTGGGCCTATCCCTTATCCACTCTGAGCCTCAACTTTTCAATCTATAAAATGCGGATAATACTGTCATAAGAGAGTTGTAAAGGTTACTAATATTAACTTACACATATGTAGCTCTTCTATGTGCAGCCACTGTTTTAATCACTTTATGTACATTAAACTCACTAATGTATCAGGAGACCTGGGAGCAAGTCTCAGGCCTCGTCACCTGGAAGGCATGGTAACTGGAATGATGTATTATCTAGGCAGGTGGGCAAAGGAGCCCAGAAGCAGGAGTCTCACAGGTAATAAGTGGGCATGAGGGAGATTCAGGTTTGGAACATCTTACTCTAGGTTCTGGTACAGGGGACCCTGGAATGATCCTGGGGCCTAGATACAAGAAGCTGTCTTATGAGGGCAGTTTGGCTAACTTGGTCCTACTGGGCTGGGGTCTGAGGGTCTTACAGGGGCAGCCTCTCTCCCTGGTGTCCTGGAAACTTAGGGCCTTGGATCTGCATGATGCCTTCACCTCTGCCCAGGCAGATCTGGCACAACCTTTTGGCAGGAGGGTTTGGGGAAGCTTCAACACTGGGCTAGGGCCCCACTTCTGTAGGTTCAGAGGCATTTTCTTCAGTCCTGAAGCCATCCACATGCTCGCCATGCTCACCAGCGAGTGAGGGGGCCCCAGGGCTGGCTAACGGAACTGGGCTTGCCCTCCTGGTGTGGGTTTGAACATAATCCAGGAGTGGGAAAAGTGAGAGATTGCTGCTGGGGTCCCTCTAGGGGGTCTCACCCAGGGTAGGTAGTATGGTGTGGCTCCCTGACTTTCCTGAACTTTGGCCAGTCTAAACTGTTCTCAGGTGGTGGGACCAAATGACTGCTGTAACTTGGCTCCGGGTCAGTGGAATGACACAGTAGTGAAGCCCTGGGTGTGTGCAAGCGTCGTGGGGATAGAGAGAAGTGAAAGGATGGATCTCTCTGGAAATGGCCGTGCAGTGGAGTTGACAGGGCTTGGAAAAGGCCATCGGTCAGCTGCCAAGTGGGGTCAGTGTGCCAACAGCCCCTGAGCTCTTTGAGCACATGGGCTCTCCCCTACAAGCCTATCTTACACAAAAGTGGGGGCCCAGTAATTAGGTATTGAAGGAATCATATTAGTGCCCTCTGAAAACCTTTGCAGGCTTCTGTTCCTTCTGACTTCAAAGTTCTAATCCTCTCATTGACTTTCTACTATATATTCCCATCCCTGGTTTGTGGAGCTACCTCTGACGGTTGGGGCATTTGCTGGCCAGAGATGATTGACATCGGCTTTACCCAATGAGTGAGCAAGACTGTCCAAGCTCAGGTAAGCAGCACCACCTCTTCCCCCAGGTTCACTTTGCTGACCTGCCTCCTAGTGCCCCTCCCTTGGGAACTGGATTTCCAGAATTTGTCATTTATGGTATTGAAATAACCTGAACAGGCGATCAATGATGGACGATTTCCACCAAGAGAAGAAAAGGGAGTGTCCTTCATACCACACCCTAGGCCTGTTCAGCATTTATCAGTGATTTAGAAGAAGATGCAGAAGGCAAGCTGATGGGGCTTGTGGCTGACCACGAGGAGGTGCTGGTGCTGGGAGCTGACAGATGTAAGCCTTGGAGAAAAATCCCTGGGTTGGGCGACTGAGCCAAAACCAACAAGAAGACATTTAAAAACTGTTATGAAAACATCCTAACATTACAGGAGACAAACCAGGAAGAAAAAAGTCACCCACATGCCAATTACCTATCATTCATCAACTAGGTTTTCTGTTCTGTTTTTTTTCTCCTTTGTGTTCTTATGCATATATGTGTATGTGTACATAGGTGTAACTGTAGTGTATGTACAATTCTGTAGTCTATGTACACAGTGCATTTGCATTATTTTGTAAACATAGCTAAATGTTACTCCCCACTTCTTGTTTTTTGTCTGTAATTATGAGTGAAATAGTCTAGTGTTGACTTAACCCATTCACAGTAGCTGGGCAATTAGGTAATTTCCAGTATCTTTGATATAGGTAAAGCTGCTATGAATGTGTAAAGAACTTTTTATTTCTTTTGAAATCTCTGTAAGACAAATTTTTAAGAGCAAGATTTATGGGGCCACAGACATTTTTATGGTTCTTAATATATAGCGTTACCACATTGTCTTCAAGGGTGTCTTGTAACTCACCATAATCAGGAAAATTTACATATCTATCACCCCTAAAAGTTTCCTCATGCTTTTCTGTGACCAAATCACATGCTTCTACTATCCATAAGCAATCGCTGATCTGCTTTATGTCACTGTAAACTAGTTTGCATTTTATAGAATTTTATGTAAATGAAATAATATAGTGTGATCTTTTTTGTCTGACTTCTTTCACTTAGCTTAACTATTTTGACATGCTGTCTATGTTATTCTTGGTCCCTTATATAGCCATTTGAGTTTGGAATTAACTTGTCAATTTCTGCAAAAAAAAAAAAAAAAGGAACATAAGTTTTGGTATCTTGCGTTTCCATTTTCATTCATCTCAAAGTATTTTTGAACTTCCCTTGTGACTTCTTCTTTAACCCATTGACTATTCAGAAGTGTGCTGTTGAATTTCCACTTATCTGTTAATTTCCTAATTTTTTTTTTCTGCTATTGGTTTCTAGTTTAATTCCATTGTAGCCAGAGGATATACTTTGTATGAGTTCAACCTTTTAAAATTTATCGAGGCCTGTTTTATGGCCTAACGTGTGGTCTGTCTTGGAGAATGTTCCATGTGCACTTGAGAAGAATGTGTATTCTGCTGTTGTTGGGGAGGCCGTTCTATGAATGTCTGTTGGGTCTGGTTTGTGCATCCTATTGTCAGGTCTTCTGTTTCTTTGCTGATATTCTTCCTAGTCTTTCTATCATGGTGGTCCTTTAATTTATCCCCCTAAACCCACTCTTGCCCTGCTCTGCTTCATTCTCCATAATGATCTTCTAAAAATTCAAATTAAATGTGTGCGTGTTATTCACTGTTTGATCCTCGGAACCTAGCAGAGTGCCTGGCACATAGTAGGCACCAAATTACTATCTGGTGATGGAGTGAAAGAATGAATGAGGGGCTGCATGGAGAGGTTAGGTGTGGAGAGGGAGGGAGGGAGGGATCAAAGGAAAGGCAGTGACCACATCCTCTTCTTCCTTTCTGCTCTCCTGGGCTGCCCACCAAACACCGGCTACCCTCGACTGGTCATGAGGAAATGTAAGGAACTGGAATGGGTACATGGGGGGAATGGTATTGGTGGAGAGTATATTAATAATTTCTGCCCTGGTGCCAGCAAGCTAGAACCAGGACAGTAAGATCATCCAGATAGCAGAATTGACCCATCTGAGCTTTAGGTTGCTTTGGAGCAGCACTGGATATAAGAACCTTGGAGATAAGAAGAAATGAAAGAGCAAAGGGTTGAAAAAGTAGACAGAAAAAATAAAGAATTTAAGGAACTTGAAAGATTTACTGCTCAGAATAAGCTAGAGGTTATTAAACCAATTGTCAGACTGCAGTTTTGCTCTTGGAGGAGTTTTTATTTTGGTTGATGATTCTGGGGAACCAAACATTTTTTGAGCAATGCAGTGGCCGTTGATCTGTGGGCATGGCAGTATCTCCATGCTCAGACTGCACGTAGGCCGTCCTTCTGGCTGTTGCACTGAGATGGCATACAATGCCTGCGGCACAGGCTTGGCCTCTTGCTTCCGTACAGCTGAGTCTGTGTGGCCACAAGCCCACCTGGTGTCAGTGAATGCACCCTTCTGCCCCAAATTTGACTTTAAAATGCTCCATAGTGCTGGGCAGTTTTCCATCCAGGTGGTAAACTTGTGAGCCTCCAGATCACGTTTTGGTCGAATGAGTTCATCTCCTCCTCACAGCCTGTGTACAGGTGAGCTGGGTAGGGAAAGAAGGCCCAGTTTGGGGTCAGGAGCCTGGTTCTGGGTTCAGTCTCAGCCCTTCTGCTCTTTTCCTATATGGTCCTGGGCAAGTCGCTTCATCCCTGTGACGTCAGTTTTGTGGACAGTAAAACAGGATGGTGATTTCTGCCCTCACAGGGCCATGCTGAGGCTTAAAGAAGAGAAAATAGGGCAAGTGCTTTGCAAACTGTCAAGTGCTGTGCACCCATGAGCAGGTCTGTGTTCCATAGACTGAAGGATTTGGCTGCTCGGAATGTTGCTTATCTATTTCTGATTAAATCAGGGATGATGTATTAGCCATTTATTTAGAATGTTTCCTGACTATCCTGAAATATGACCAAAATATAGCTTCAGCTTTTTATGGGTAGGGGGAGTGTGGGCTATAGAAAGTGTGATCTTCCTTTCCCCTTAACCCTACAGAATCACACAAAATCAGAGCTGAAATGGGCTGCTAGAGAGTACCTAATCCACCTCCCTTGGTTTATAAATGGGATCTCTGAGGTCCAGAGAGTGCCTGCAAGTGGCCCAAGGCCACGTTGTGAGTTGGTGGTGGAGCCACAACCAGGTCTTTTGATTGCCAGCTCTTCTCATCACAGCATGTGATGTGTCTTGTGGCAACCCATTCATCCAAATGTATGCTTTCATTCATTCAACAGCAGTTATCGAGTCCCTACTAAGTGCTGGCATCTGTGCTGACCATTTGCGGGTAGACAAGTCAGGTGCAATTCTCCTCTCAGGTTGCTCATGATTCCAGGCATAGAATGCTCTTTCAGAGTCCTGAGAGGCAGCAGATAAAGTTCTGTCTGCATAGATTTGGCAGCCTCCTTTGTGGGGGAAGGCAGTTTTTGGGAACAGTCAAAAAGTGTGGTGATGAAGCTCAGCCAGAGATGCTGACCTGCCACCAGTGAGCTGCCATGTGTCCTCACTGCTCTGTCCCATTTAAGTTTTGCTACTGTCTCCTGCCATATTGCCAATGGGGAAGCTGAGGCTCAGAGAGGAGCAGGGATATGGCCAGGGTCACTCTGATAGAAAATGGGATGTGGTTTCAGGACCCTGTAGGTCTTGTGAACTGGCTCAGTTGAGGAAGAAAGAGCATGGGCTCAGGTGCTTGGGAGACCTGGGTTCAAATCCCAGCTGTGTGACTTGGGCGAGTTACTCTTGTAGAGACCCCGTTTTCTCATGTGCAACATAGAGATAGCAGGGTACTTGCCTTACGGGCTCCTGCTGTGCAGGTGAAATCAGTGACCGAGGTAGAGCCCCTGGTTAGTGCCTGGCGTGCAGTGGGCACTCCATAGATGCTCCTCTGCCCTGCCCTACCCGCCCCTGATGTGGGGACCCAGTCAGCAACAGAGGGCTCTGGAGCAGAGTCCTGTGCTTCCAGGAGAGAGGCGGGGAGGCTTTCCTTTGCCGAACAACAGCAAGGGCGGTGGCAAAGGTGAACTTCGCTGAAGCTTCGGGCCTGAAAACTGGGGCCCTCTCTCCCAATTCTCTCTCCCTTCTGTCTCCTGTCTCCCTATCTGTCTGTCTGTCTCTCAGCTCTTTGACTAGGGTGGAGCCACTCAAAGCTCCCGAAGGCCCCGTTTGGATCCCAGGGCGGCCCAGCATGCCTGACTGCACAGGTGTCAGTGCTGCCACGTCCCTGCTGCATTCCGGCTTGTATGTCAGCACCTGTGAAAATCTTCCAGGTCCTGGCTTTGAATAGCCCTGTGGCTGCCTGGGAGTGAGAAGGCTGGCTGTTTTGCCTGTCAAATCATCCGCTTTGTCTGTCTACGGGCAGGTAAGCCGGGTCCCCTTACATAATACCGACCTGGCCATCACTGTCAGGGCTGACTCTGCTGGGCTCAGGCTGAACAAACAGCCATTCAGCCCCAGCAGCCAGGCCCAGGCCACGCAGCGGCAGGAGCTGCTATTCTTCGGCAGCGCTCTGATGACAGGCTGCGAGCAGATGCCGCCATTCCACCGGGGAAGGGGCCGGCTCAGACTTGCCTCTCCCAGCCAGCACATCCTCCTCTCTCGGAGGTGTTCAACCTTCCACAGGACTCCCACTTTCGCTCCTGCCCTCACCGGGCAAGTGACACAATGTGGCCCAGGGAAGTGGGCAAAATGAAAGGAGACAGAGACCCTGCTACACAAAGAGCCCATGAATATATGTCAGACATCCCATAAGCTGCCTGATTCCTTCTTTTGCTTTAACTACTAGGAGACTTGGAACGAACTTAGCATTGGTGGTGATAATTAACTCAACCCAATGGTCTGGCAACATCCTTTGATCCTTTTAATTGATTCTCTCGGTTTTAAATCCATTTTTCTTTAATGTATTTTTATTGTAGTAAAAAACATGTAACATAAAATTTACCATTAGTGACATCAAGTATATCCACAGTGCTGTACAACCGTCACCACTATCTAGTTCCAGAATATTTTCACCACCAGAAAAGGAAACCCCTTACCCACTAAGCAGTCGCTCCCCATTCTTTAGCTTTTAAGAAACCATAGATATCTTTGGGAAATGAGTAGGGGGTATGAATTCCAAAAGAATAGACGACTCATAAATTTCATTGCATTAGTTGGATACATTCGCCTTTAATTTTATTTTTCCACATTCAGTTTTGTTTCGTGCTCTTTTATTCATTTAGGGACTGAGCTATGGCTCATTCCTGATCTGCCTGCGTCATTCCAAATTCCCTCCTTTCTTCCCCCTCCCTTTTTCCTCCCTCTCTCTTCCTTTCCTTTAGACCTTCAGATCTACTACCTACCTACCTACCTACTATCCATCTACCTGTCTATTCATTTATCCATCTCATCTGTCATCTATCAAAAATCCATCATCTATCATCTGCCAATCAAAAAGCTATCATCTGTCCATTGGTCATCTATCTGTTATGTATCTACTTACCATCCATCTATCTACCTATCATCTTCCTACTCTCCGGCCATCTAGCCGTGCCTCTTTAAATCTACATCACTGGTTCTCAGACCTGTACATGAGAATCACTTGGGAGGGTTTTAAAATCTGCAGATGCCTGAGCCCTATCTCGGGCCAAATGAGATGGGATCGTTTGGTGGGGGGCCTGGGCACCTGCATATTTTTTCGTTCTCCCGGGTGATTCCGATGCACAGTGAAGGTTAAGAACCACTCACTTAGATCCGGGTCAAGAACATAAATTAGCCTGAAATTAAGGCTTCTTTGGTTCCACATGGCAGCTCTACTAAGCCTGCACTTCTTCCTTTTAAAGTAAGTGATACAGGGCCATGGCGGGAGTGGAGAAATGAGCTCAATAAGAGGAGGGAAAGGGAAGACGGTGTGTAAGGCACTCGAGTACCAAAAGATGGGACTGAGAAATTAGGCAGCCAAGTACTCATTCCTCTTTGGTTTTTGAATAAAAATCAATTAACTAACCCTTCGATAATAATAATAATAATAAACCACTCGCTTAGATTAACCTCTCTGATACTTAACCTTCTACAAAAACTTCTTGTCCCAGTTCTAATCCTCAGTTGGTATTTTTTTTACATTAATGGATGTTTCCTACACATAATGTTTTGTAATCTGCCTCTAGCAATACGTATAAAGGACTTTCTATCAATACTTAAGTATGTTTTCAGAGTATCATTTTAAATGTTGCCTAGTGTTCTATTTATATATGTCCTATTTATTTAGTCTCCAGTTGGGATTTTGATTAGGATTGTATTGAATTCATAAATGAATTAGGGAAAGCTTATGTATGTTAGATATATATTTAATTTAATTTAAAGTTTTGGAATTCCAAACACATACAAAACAAACAGTATGATGCACCCGCAGGTAGCCGTTACCCAGCCCCAACAACCATCAATCCGTCCAGTTCTGTCCCATCCAGACCCCGATCTCCCCCTACTTTCATGTGACTTTGAAACAAATCCCAGCCATTATGTAAATTCATCTGTAAATATTTCAGTATATATCTCTAAAAGATAACAAAACCCCAATACCGTTGTTGTACCAAAAACAATAATTTCTTAATACCGTCAAAGGCAACTTGATGACCTGTTAAAAGGCAGGGTTCGAATTTCCAATTATTTCATAAGTGTATTTGTTTTTATACTTACATTTTGTTTGGGATCGGTTTTCAGTGGTTTCATGTCTCATTTAATACATAAATTCCTCCTCCATCTTTTAGTTTCTCCTTGGAATTTATTTGTTGAAGAAACTGAACTATTGGTTTTGCAGAGTTTCCCATATTCTGGATTGTATTTTTATGGTGCAGTTTAACATGTTTCTCTATCTTCTGTATTTCCCATAAATTGTTAGCTGGGGCTAATAGTTTGTATGATACTGAGCCTTCCAATTAATGAACGTGCTTTATTTATTACTTTGGGTTTTCTTTAATGTGTATCAATGAAGTTGTCTATTTTCTCTGTAAAGGTCTTATACATCTTATTAAAATTATTCCTAACACTTTGTCTTTTTTTTTTTTTTTTTTTTTTTTTTTTTT
>RJWJ010026320.1:0-23099 GCA_004363605.1 Indri indri
CTCAGAGCAGCGTTTTTCCCAGCCCAACAAGCACTGAAGCTCATAACAGAACCAAATAAGGGGCAGAAAAACAGAAACCTAAGAGGGACTTCACGCTGGCAGCCCCTGCATTTGATAAGTATTCCAGCAAATCTCTTTCCAGGGCTACCCGCATGTGAGCGAGCACGAGGACCACCAAGTCCTTCCTCTTAACAGCTGCTTTGTCTTCCTGAGAGACTCACTCCAAGAGGCCCCCAATCTCCACTAACAGCCTGTGCCATCAGTGAGTGAGCGAGTCATGCAGCCACCGAGATTAGAAGAGCGTTGCTCTCCCCACAAATCTCTGTAATCAGCAACGACAGCAGAACAGACACCCTCAGCAGTTACTGTGAATCTGACTTCCAAAAAGAGGCTGCTCCACCAGGGACCAGAACTGCACATACAGTGCGTTAGAACGAAATGAGGAGCCTTTCCAGACAATTTGTATGGAAGACTCGGCTGGCATGCCGGCAATTTGCATCCTTTCAGCTAAGAACAAACCAAGCCTGCCCTGTATCTCCAGGACCACTCTGGCTGTTGTTTGCACATTCCTACGTATTAAAGTAGAAGAGACTAGTATAAAAAGCACTTGTGGTCATGTTCCGATTAGAAGTATTATTTTTGCTAAAACAAGCCAATTAACGCACCCTTTCTGCGCCTCTCTCGAGACTTCCTCAACCTTAACATGATCCAGTCAAAAAGCACATTTTACTGGAAGTGCTGAACAGAAGGGGGAGGGAAAGGGGGAGGGGGGAGGCCCAGGACAGGAGCCCCACAGGCAGCACCTCCTGGCAAAACAAGGTAAACATCCAGTTTAAGGCTATTATCTCCTTTATTCAAAAAATAAATATTTCACTTTGAATCAACATATTTCAAATCACATTAAGCACAGAGAAGAAATATAGTCCCTTTGGAGAGTGTGAACACGTGTAGGAAAGAGTCATGTTCCAACAATGGGGATGAGGTGAGTACTGATTGCAGCTGCTGCATGACCCAGAGACTTCGCCTCTCACCAGGTGGAGATGCTTATCGATTTTAGGAGAGAAAAAGAAACACGCACTGCTTTGAAGTCTGAAAGGCACATGAAGTGGACCATAGGCGTATGGCACATTCACTGATAAAATGTTCCCTATTCCCTCCCAAGAAAAGTGGAGAAATTTTAATCAAGTCAAAGACCAGAGAAGACAGGGTGCTCCTGCTCAGAGCTCAGTATCATGAACATCTCTGCATGTGAAAGCCATTTTTTTCTTTTGCTCCCCCTCCCGCACCTCCTCGCCCTGCCAGTGGAGTCCACGCCAGCTGTGGCGCTCACTCGGTGACAGTGGGGCGCGTGGCCACGTACACAAACACCACGATCAGGAGCACGACCACGGCCAGCGTGGGCAGCACCACCGTGGTGATCTGCTGCCGGGCCTCCTGCATGGCTTGCTTCCGCTCCTTCTTGTCCTTGGACGTCTCCTTCTTGGGCTTCCCTTTGAGCTGCCGCATCTTTCTTAGAGGATGCTAGGAGGGCGTGTCCAGAGGGCTTCGAGAAAGGGCCACGCACACTCCTCTTGTCAAGGCGTGGAACCTCCTGTAGGGAGAACAACTGTGATCAAGAACGAATGGAGCGAAAGAAAAAGGAAATGATCAAGTTAAAGGCAAATAAAGAACTAGGAAAAATATCTGCAACTTAAATCACAAGGGGCTAAGAACAGAGGTCACATCAGGCTTTAAGTTCACTCAGGATCAGCCCCTCTAAGTGGCAGGCACTAGGAACACAGGCACGTGTACAGGGTACGCTGCAGCCAGGCGGCAGGTGCTGGGAGAGGGGGCCATACAAATACCCTGTTCCCTGTGTGCCACGAGGTGAAAGGACTGGGAAGCACCAACTATGCCGCCCCCACCCAGAGGGGAGAGAGGTCCTTTCTCCCTTCCAAGGTGCTACCCCCCTGCTTCCCGCTCTAAGTCCATCATCTCCCCGGCCAATCTCCGGGCTGGAACCACAGGCAGCCTGCAGACGCCAGGCACAAGGCTCCCTTCCTGCCCAAGCCCAGGGGAGCCGAATTCTCTCTGTTGGTTCCCTGCCCCTTCACCCAAACCTTCCCGAGCACCTGCTTGGTGCTGGGCCCTGTCGGGCAGAGTGGACACAGACTGACAACGACCGCGGCTGGCAGAGCCCAGTCCTGCCCACTCAGCCCGGGATTCTCTCATGGTCAACTCTGGGGCTCGTGGAGATGCTCAAGAGGCAAAGGAGAACGGTCAGGGGCAGGGGGATGAAGAAAAACCCTTGGATAACACAGAGCATCACCTCTGTAAAAGTCTGCTTCTTAGTTTTAAGCAAGAGAAACAGACTTTGGCTGATTTAGATTGAGTTTACTTAAAGCCCTCTGACATCTCACAACAGAAAAGCCAGAGAACCAGGCTGAGAAAATGGGCGGAAGGGATGCTGCGCTGCCATTACCAGAGCCCAGCCCGTGCTCCTAGTGCAAGGATGCCACAGCCGGCGTCACCGCCTGCTGGCTCTAACGCAGGAGGTGCTGAGCCACCGTGAGCACCCCCGGAAACTACATGTGGCTGCTGCCACCGTCTCCAGGATGAACCCTCCACCGCCCCGGCTTTCTGCATCACTAGCTCCATGTGCGCGTGACTGCCCAAGCCTGGGCCCCGTGTGCCCACGGCCTCCCCACTTCTATAGCAGGGCGAGTATTTTCTAAACGCAGTGGAGGGGGGTGGACATCGGGCAGGGATAGAACAGAGACAAACATCCATTATAATATGCTGGAGACTCGCACAGTTAGGGACTCTTGGTACACCCACATTCCTTTATCAAACGGACTTTTATGCCAGACACTGTATGCCCAGTTTTGTCCTGGGGCACTGGGTCCTGTCATCACCTTGATGGGGACAATGACGTTGACACCTGAGTGACTGTGTTAGGTGGCAGAATATGGATTCCCTGTTGGGAAAGGTCTTGTTGATACTGTTATGTTTTTTGATAAGGCATCCTAATCTCTTATCACTGCTTCTTGTCCCATATAGACTCCAAAACCTTTTTTGTATCACTCACAATGCAGAGTTTCTTAAGGTATGAGATATTATATTATTATATATTATTATTATGCTGGGATGACATACTACCAGTCAAAAGCAAATACTCTAAGCAGCCCCATTTGGGCCAGTGTACAATTTCCATCAGGCAATCAGGATTAAGAGGTAAAAAAGTACCCACTATTACTTTATTAAGGCCTGACAGTTGTAGGAACCCCCAGCTTTACCGATTCTCCTTTTCAAATCTTCCAAGGACTTTCAGAAAGACCTGGGTTCAAATCCAGAATGTACCGCCTACTGGCTAAATGGCTTTAGGAAAGTCACTGACTTTGCTAGGCCTCCATGTCATCATCTGAACAATGAGAACAACTTCTGTCTTAAAGGATGACTGTAAGGATCTGAAAAGAAAACGTAAGAGTTACATGGTAGTGCCCACGCTCACAGGGCTGTGGTGGAGATGGAACGAGGCTGTGTAACTCGGGGCTGGCACCGAGTAGGCACTGGATTTGCGCTAGCTGGCACAGCTGGACTCACCCAACAGCCCTGATGGACAGGCTTTATTACCCTGTTGTAGACAGGAGGAAAACAAAGAGCAAAGCAGAAAAATGTCTTGCCAGTGGTCACCCGGTCTGTAAATAGTACCAAATGGCTTCTAATAGAGCAACGGACGGCACCTCTCGTCCAAAGTGGCAAACCACAGCCCATTCTCTCCCTCACATGGCCTCATAAAATTGTTTAAGAAGAAACAAGCCATTAGCAGCACTCCGATTCGTGGCCATTTCCCCGTGGAGCTAATGACCTGTCAGACCCTGCTGCTGTCTCTCCCAGGGCTCTGGCCCCAGCTGCTCTGGCTGTGCGGCCTGACTTCATCCGGCTCCCTGAGCTGCCATCTGCATCCTCCCACACATGTGCAATGGACAAACAAAGGCACCAGCCTCCACCATGACCAGCTCTTAACATTTGTAAGATGCACTCAGAAGTTCCTGGAGGCTTGGGAAAAAAACCTCAAGTTGCTAGAGACAGTGCAGGTCTGCTCAGGATTTAAAGGACAAACACACTGGTCTGAATCCTGGGTTCTTGACCAGGCTGTGGTGGGCAGCCTCCCTGCTCGCGTGCACCTGTGGGGCTGGGCAGTGAGAGATGACAGCTGAAGAAGGGGGACCCTCTGGTGAGGACAAAGGCTGGGAAAAGCAGGCAGAGGGCAGAGCAGACTGAGCCAGGTAGGGCTAGACTTTCTGAGGAGTGAGAGGAACAGGAGAGGAGAGGAGGCGACGTAGGGCAGCAGAGGCCAAGTCCTCCAGGGCATTGCAGGGCTTCCGTGAAGAGCTTTATTCCAAGAGCAGCACAAGGCACTATCGGGCTTGGCATAGGGAGCACAGGTATCGCAAGCAAAGGGGAGGTGCAAGCAAAGGGGACAAGTGAAGAAGACAAAGAGAACCAAGAAAGTCAAGGTCACTGCTGAGAAGACAATTAAGATGAAAATGAAGCAGCAACTACCGAATTTGGTGAGTAGAGACCAACCGCCTGGAGTAACTCCAGTAACTCGGAGGGAGTAAGAGGTGAGGCTCAGACAGGACCACTGTAGTGTGGCTGCAAACTGCTTGTTACTTGTCAGGGGAGGCAGAGGGGATTGTGCCAGAATACACGTGAACACACTGCTTCCTTCACGGGGGAGTTTTGCCGTGGAACACGCTCAGGGCACAGCTGATTTACTGCCTGGTGCAAGCTCCTTCATCTTCCAGCAACTTGTGGTAAATGGTTTGCAGGACGGCACTCCCCATAGCACTAGGACTGACAGCCAGTTTGAAGCTCTGTGGAAGAGCATGTGTGGCCAAAAGGACTTTTCTTTCTTTAAATAATGAGAGAAAGCAGAGGATGTCTGAGGGGTCTAACAGAATGGAAGAAAACCTGATGCTGAAAAAGATGGGGTATCCGTAGGAACGAGACGAGAACTCGAATGGACAGACCTGCCTTTGAGAGGCAAAGGCACACCTTCGAATTCAACGAGAGGGAAGGCGGGGACGGAGGGTGGCTCTATACTGCGGTGGTGGGAACGAGGTTCTCGACGAAACCGGAGAGGGCTTCAGCGTGAAGCCTGGGGAGTTCGGAGGCAGCTGTGAGGAAAGAGAAGCCACAGGTAATCATCTTGGAGGGTGAGAAAGCAATGTGGCAGAGAAACAGCTGTCCTGACGTCCTCCCTGCCCATGCCTGCCTCCCTCTGAGCGGTGAGGACGGCGTCACCACGCCCTCTGACCTCACTACTGCACCTGGTGGCCTCCTGGGCCAGGGCGGCTCGCACAGACTCTGCCGGGACCTCTGAATTGTGGACTTGCCTCAAAAGCAGCTGGGACGACTGGCCTCTATTTCAAGAATCTAAGAAACATGGAGGGACCCTGAAGTTGGACAATCACGCAGGTGCAGGCACTGGGAAGCCAGGTGGGAGATGAGAGGCTGAGAGGAGACTCTTATCTTTCCAGTCCAGGCCCTGCTAGGCCCAGCTCTACCAAGGCTCCTACCCTGACGTGCTTCTGTCATGATGAACGCCTCTCTTGACGTGTGCTGGCTCCAGTGGATCTCTGTATTGTACGCTGAGAAGAGCCCTGGCTAAAACGATTGCTCTGGTTTTGTGGTAAGGAATCCCAAGCCCTTGCCACTGTCACAAAAGTAGGGGGTGGCAGGGTCAAAGGTCAAACCCACATCTGCCTGACTCCAGAAACCTGCACAGTCGCATCTTCCCAACCAGCCGCACACATCTTCCTGCCCTTTGCCCTCTCTGTGGGCCCTTCGTTGCTCACCAGCCCCTGGCAGAAGAGAAATAAAAAATGAAGCTCACACGGCTCGTTTGGCTTCCTCCCAGCAAGCAGCTCAGGCAGGATGGAAGCTGACGCCACCGGCTAAGTTCCAGCTTTATGACTGCCACTGCCTCTAGCTCCCCTAATCGGGGAGACGGAAACTTCACAAATGCCTGAGTTCCATCGGTTCTAACTGCCCCCACCCCCACCGACGTGAGCCCATGGCAACAGGTTAGCACCAGAACATTCCACCTGGTCCCCAGCATGTCTGGGCAGGAGAGCAGGCAGCAGAGAAAAAGGAAGAGAGGACACATTCTGTAACAGAATTTTTTAAGTTTATGAATTTTCTGATTATAATTTTCCAGTCTTTTCCTAGTATATGTGTATACAGATATCCATGTATACACACATGCTGATTATGTTCTTTATATGTAATTGTATAATCTCCAATTTAGAGATTATAATGTACGTAGGGTGTTGGATCCTACTAGGGAAACAGCCAGGGGGAGCCGTAGGAACACAGGTTTGTTATACAACCTCAGGCAAGGTACCAAATCACGTCCTGACTCTCCTCCTCTATAAAATAGGTAAGAAAGCCTGCTTTGTAGATTTACCAAAAAACAAGAAAGAATGGATTATCTGAAGTACCTAGCACATGAACGAGCCATCCCAGATGCTCAATGAATGGCACACGGCAACCTGCTATCCAGGGAGCTTAGCAGTGGAGAGGCACGTGAGGCGGGAAACGCCAGGGAATTCTACCGCTTCTTGGAGGGGACACCATATAACCCATGGGTGATGGAATCAATGCCCCGGTTTTTCCTTTCCCCTGAGTTACCAGTCGGCTGTTGGGCAGGTTTGTTCAAAAGTTTGAAGGGAGAGGCCTGGCTCAGGCTACCGAGGGAGGCTCAGGATTACGAAGACCGTCCCCGGCTCCCTCCTGCCACACCCGCTGAGCCCGTGCTGCTCAGCACGGCAGCTGCTGGCCACACGCGGCTGCGGAGCACTCGGATGTGGCTGCGGTCCACGTGGGCTGTGCTGTGGTGTAAGACGCCACTGGAGATTTTGAAGACCTAATACCAAAAGAAAGAATGTAAAATATCTTGTTAAAGGTTTTTTATACTAATTACATGTTAAAATGGTAATATTTTGAATATACTGGGTTAGATAAAATATATTAAGATTAATGTCAGCTGCTTACTGTTTTACTGTGGCTACTAGAAAAGTTTTAAATTCCGTGAGTGGCTTGCATATTACATCCTCACTGCACAGCGCTGTGCTAGCCCCACGCAGTACGGAGCACAGCCCACCCTCCTGGAAGCACATCACAGGCGCAACCCGCAATGCTGAGAACCCCCCAGGCTTCACAACCCAGCCCCGTTTGTGCTTGGCAGCCTCTTCCCACTCCACGTGACCGCTGCTACCAACTGTGACACCTCCCTGCACGCTCACACCTCTGTGCCTTTGCTGACGGAGGACCTCTGCTGGCATGCCCTCTCCCCTCATGTCATCCACCTGCCGCGGCCTCTCTCATCCTTGGTCAACCCTCGCGCACGGCCTCCACCAGCTTCTCTGGGCAGAAGCAACAGCTGCGCCCTCAGTGCTGTCTCAGGACGCGGTGGAGCCTTTACTGCAGCACGGCCTGCTGGCCGCTGCCTCGCTGGCTGGCCTGACGCCCCCGCTTCCCTGGCACTGCAAGTGTGTCTTGCTGGTAATGCTACCCCTGGGCTGGCATGACGCCTTTCACATAACAGGTGCTCAATAAACATGTGCTGGACTGAGTATCAAAGCTGGAATATTTTAAGACAAGCAGTTCATCTTAAGCAACTAACCATAGAGTTAGAACAAAAAATTCTGTAATAAACAACTAGCTTGCTACATTTATAAATACTTATTTCATTCTCACCACAGTCACACAAGATTGGTATTTCTACCCCCACTTTACGTGATGAAACTGACATTCAGAAAAGTATGCTGATTTGCCCAAGGTCAAAGGTTACTGAGAACCAGCAGTCTCAGCTCCAGTGAAAACCCATAATAAACACTCATTAAATATTTGATGAATGAACAATTGAATGAGGATTTGAGCCCAGAGCTGATTCCAAAGCCCAGCACTCCCTCTGTGTGACCCCACAGCGCGTCCCAACCACCCCACAAGCAGGAACAGCGGCTGCCACTTCCTAGGTACTCACTTCCTGTCAGGCTTCCGCACTTAAGCCCCCCACAGACACGCGGGCCTCCCGGCAGCCTTCGTCCCCACCTTGCAGACACGGAAACTGGGGCTCAGAACAGGGCTCGGGTGGTCAGTAAGGCGACAGTGCAGCTGGAATTCCAACCCCGCTCTGTCTGGCTCACAAGTGCTCCCCCCACCACACGCAGCGGCTTCCAGGGCCTGGGCCATCCCCTACAAAGCACGGGGACCAATGGGACACAGATTAAGAGTCTGTGCCTGGTTCCTGCCCCTCAGCTCCGGAGGCTTAGGACACAGGGAGGGGTGTGGGAGGGAACACAGGCCCTCTGGGCTTGTCTCACTGGCAGCAGATAAAGTCTGTTCTCCCGGTCAAGCTGGCCGGACTCCTGGTATCGCGGTATGAGTGCCCTGGGCTGGGCAGTCGGGTTGAAAGATGCACGACATCCTGCTTAAATTCCCAACAGAGGGCCAGGCTGTTCCGAAGGCCCCCAGGAGAAATCCAACTCTCTCTACCCTTCCCTGCACTGCCCAGGGCCAAAAGCACTAGGGGAGCCAAGGATGTCACAGACTGCTGGAGGGGCGCCTGCCGGGAATAGCCTGCCCCCACCTGAGTCCACACTAAGTCGCTGTGTACCGTGCCATTACCTCCCACCACACACTCCGTGCAAGCTTAGGACCAGGCTCAGGCGCTCACTGCTGGCCTAGCCCCAACCTGTTCTCCTTTGCTAACGTGCCGAAGCCCTCCTGTCTTCCCAACAGACAGTTTAAGGTGCTACCTAAGAAAAGGACTGCAATTTTCTCCTCGGGAACGCAAACGAATAAACAACATATGAGAAGAGTGTGTGCGGGGAGTGCTCTACCGTCTCCTCTTGCAGCTGTGTCGCTATAACACGAAGCATGAGAAAGGCCAAACTGCTTCATGCTACGAGCCTGGGGAAGCTGCCCTGCGTTCAGGGAGACATAAATTCCACACTTGAGAACAGCAGCTCTGTGGTTCATCAAGTGTGCTCGCTTCATTTTATGTCCGTGGTATTTAGCCATAATGGGCCTGTGATCACTTCACTCCACTCTGCCGCAGAGGGGGGCTGGGGGCTGGGGGTGGGCAGGCTGCCAGGAGAATCGCGTGAGATGGGACTCCTGGCACCCGCCGAGCACCTGCTCATGACATAAGCATCTTCCTGAGAACATATACACAAACGAACAATGACAGCCACACAGGTGTCGGCTCTATAGCCCCTGCTACTGACAGGGGTCAGGGAAGCTCCAGACCTGAAGGCCAGTGGTGGGGCGGCGGGGTAGCGGGAATCTGAGCTAGAGACTGATAGAAGCGGACACACACACACACCCCTCTCCAAGAGCAGAAGGAAGAAGAAAATATGTAATTTGGCAGCAGCAGTATCAGCTGCTCCTAAGTAAAAATCCAGGAACACAAAAGAACCTTTGGGTGGGCTGCTGAATAACACAGGCATGAAAAGCTAGGGCTCTCAACAAATTAGGTAAGTAACACTTCTTTGGCACACTGGGGTTTACAAAGCGCTTTCCTGTGCACTGCTCGTTTCATCCTCCCGGTGACTCTCCATGTCATGTATTGTCGTCCTTTCTTTATAAGAAAAAGCAGCACACAGAGCAATTAAGCACATATTAGGGGTTCACTCCACTCCTGGCAATGCTCAGGTCTGTCACCCTGGGCAAGTAACTTAACCTCTTAGACCTCCAATTATGCTCTTGTCAAATAGGGATAAAAATACCTATCATTCAAATATTTTTAAGCATGTTCTGTATGCCAGGGAACAATGTTGAGGATGCAGCCATGAACACACAGGCAAAAATGTTGCCTTCAGGTAACAAAGTTGTCTTCATTCACAAGGAACGAGGGGAGACAGGCAACTAATAGATGAAGAGAGCACATGTCATAAGATGCTACGTATCATGGAGAGAATAAAGGCTGGAGGCACAGAGGCTGCAAATGTAGAGTGATTGATGGGGAAAGCTTCAAGAGAAAGTGACACTGGAGCAGACTCGGGAGAAGTGAGGAAGGGACTGTGCTGATTCCAGGCAGGGCACGTGCAAAGGCCCCCAGGTGGGCATCCCTGGTGCACGTGAGAAGCAAGATGGCGGCCAGCGAGGCTGGAGAGAGCGAGGGAGCACTGAGAGGTCAGAGTGGGAGCAGCAGAGAGCAGGAGGGGACCACCGAGGATGCTGCTTACATTTTAGAAGAACTCTGTGTGGGCAACTGACCGCAGGGGGCAAGGGCGGAAGCAAGGACATCAGTGAAGAGGCTCATGAATTATTCAGGTGAGACCTGGTGGCTGGCCCAGGGCAGAGACAGATGTGGTGAAAAGTGGTCAGATGCAGAGCGCACCTCGAAGGTAGAGGCACGCAGCTTACCGGCAGATTGGAAACAGTGTGGAAAAGGAACACGGACGAAGGCTCCTTGGCCTGAGCAACCGGAAGAATGGAGTTGCCACTTGGGGAGGTGGGAAGATGCGAGGGGGGTGACTGCAGGTGCGGGGAGAGTGGGAGTTTGAGATCCTACCCGACATCCCTAGTGGAGACACAGAGCAGGCAGCTGGACAAGCGTGGCCCGGGGAGAGCTGCGCTGGAGACAGGACCGTGGGGCTGTGAGTACAGAGAAGGGGCCTGAGGACCCAGCCCAGGTGCGATCCCATGTCTAGGCCTTGGGACATGGTGTCAGGGGGAAACTGGAGACTACGGAGACGGGTCGGGAGGGAAACCAGGAAGAGCGTGGAGTGTTAGAAGCCAAGTAAAGAAAGAGTTCTGAAGGAAGAAGGAGCTGATGGTTTGGTTTGGCCACATGAAGGTGATCAGTGACTTTGAGAGCAGTTTTGGTGGAGAGGGGGCAGGGGCAAGGTTTGAGTAAGTCCGAGAGGGGATGGGAGCAAAGACACGGGAGGAAGTGAGCGCAGCTCTCCAAGATGCTGCAGTGAACGAGAGCACAGAGCAGACTCGGAGGCAGCAAGCCTGGGCTGAAATCCCAGTCCTGTCCTTTATCAGCCTGTGACCTCGAGCAGGTTACCTGATCCTTCTGTGCCTTAGATTTCTCACCTGAAAAACGGGGCTAACAATCATACCTAGTGAAGTGATACATGAGAACAGCGCCTGGTACATCTTATGTAGAATGTAAGCATTAGCTATCATCACCATCACCATTATAGGGAACGATGACAAAATATGTATCAAAAAATAACTATGGGAAGAAAAGCGTCAGTTCAGGAGGCAGGAGCAGGGGAGACGCTGGAAGTCTGAAGAAAGAGAAGACATGAACGAGCTGCCCAGGAGGGGATGCGTGGGTGAGAGGGCAGCAGTGCAACAGCTGGCAGCACGGGCCGCCGGCAGTTAGAGCCACGCATCTGAAGAGAGGCGAGTCAGGGCGGAACCAGGTACAGGTGCAGAAGCAGCAGGGATTAGACTTAAACAGGCTTGGGGTTTCGTCAGGCCAGGATGACAAAGCAAGAGAAAGACAACATGAGGATTACGTGAGATTACAAAAGAAAAGCGCTTGGCCTAGGACTTGGCATCTGCAATCTGACCATTGTGCAAAGAGCTTAAGTGGCCTGTCCAAGGAATCTCCCCTCTCTCCACACCTGCACCCCCACCCCCAACACAGGGAGTTTAGGACCAGAAAACACTGCTGGATTCTCAAGGCTGCGCTTTCCACCAAGCCACATCCCTCCCTTTTCAGTCGGAGTTATTGTCACATTTCTCAGGCCAAGTTGTGAGACTATTTCTAGGCTCGGAGCTGTCTGGAGACGGAAGCAGCCCACATGTGCACAGGCTGGTCCTCGTACATTCCTTCCAAGAAAGGAGGCTCTTCCAGCCTTGAGGAAACACTGCCTTTCCAGCACCTGCCCTAAGACTGCACAAAGCTCTCCAGATGCTCGCAGCCAACTCCTCTCCCTGAGATGGGGTGAGGAAAGAAGGAGCAGAGCTTCGCACGGATCTTGTTATTTAGCCCTGGACGGCAGGCACTGCCCTTCTTTATAAAGGAATTTGAGTTAAATTCGTAGCAATCAGCAACCTCACACACAGCAACTTTGTTTTTAACTAGCTGACCCGAAGCAAATTCAAGTAAAGAAAAGACCAAACGACAACTAAAGATGTAACTTGAAATTCATGTAAGCGGGTCCAAAACAACGGCTTTTGAAATGGTTATGATGCACAGAAAGAAATACAACAGCAGCACACTCAACACAAAGTGAAATCAAAGTTTTACAAGTATGTATCGTTATACACTCTGATATTTTCTTTTATTTCATTTAAAAAAAAATGCTGGTTGTGATCCACAAAAGATATTTCACAATCAATGAGTTGTGACCTGCAGTTGAAAACCACTGGACTAAGGGGACCTACCGGCAAGGGCTGCCTCTCAGGGACACTGAATACATTTAATGGTTAAATCATGGGCAGGCGAGGTGTGAAAACACCAGCTCCAGAGGTCTGCCCACCAAATGGGCGTAGGCTGCACGCTGAAGAAGTGCTAGGTTTAGCTGTGGCTCCAAGAGAACCTGAACCAATGGGCAGAGGTTACGGGGAGCCAGACTGGACGGCCTTTGGGGCAGGGAGCTCTCCATCTCCAGGAGAAACCAGGCATAGCCTGGAAGACGAATGGGATGCTGTAGAAGGGATTTGGGAATCAGATTAAAGAGACAGACCCAAGAGTTACTGAAGTCTCTTTCCACTCTGGCAGTCTGCTCTACCTTGATAAATGGGCTGTTATAACAATGAAATGCAAGTCATGTGTGTGAAAATGCTCGGAAAAGTTACAAGCTCTTCCAAGTGCTATCATTCCTTAAATGGCAATTCTTTATCCAAACCTGTAGGTTTCCTCAACTTCATTTGCTATTCAATTAGGTATTTTAAGACAGCAGGTACTAAAAGTAAGCATCACTAATTTATCACTTCCTTAATGACAGCTCAACTCTATGACAGCTCAAGACTAAGACAAGGTTGGGGAAGAATTCCTGAAAGCATGCAAGCTAGCAAATTGTGAGCACTGGGTTTTTTAACACATTAACTGCCGCGTGAGTTGTATTTAATGCACACTCGTTTTGAGCCCGGGGCTTCTTGAAGCAAAACCCTGCAGTTGGTTTGTGAAAATCTTCCTTGCTGATATTGTTACAATTAATATTGACAATTTAGTTCTGAAAACGTGGATTGCACTGCATACAGTTCAAACACAGAAAACAATAAAAAAATAACAATTTTTTCGTTAAATTAGAAAGTATCATTTTATTTTTGAAGTTTTATTCTATTTTTGTAATAAAACAGCATGGCCCCAGGGTAAATTGTTTTTTCTAGCGTGGCAGGCAATGTGTTAAAAGGCAGTGCTTCTCTAACTTTTCCATCCAAAATATGCAGAGGCAAGTGAATGCCCATCCCTGGAGGCCAGGTCTGGGGCACAGCCAGCACGAGAATAAAATTTCCTTTGTCTCCTCTGTTATCTTAAAATGTCAAGTGATCATGTGTAACATTTGCCTCTCTGTGGCTCTCACTGATCCCTGACAACATCCCCACGCTGCTGGCTCTGCGGCATCACAGGCCCCCATCTTGGAGGGAAGAAATGAGTCTTTTGTTATTTGTGTAACTTTATGGTACAAGTGCAATTTTGTTACAGGCACAGACTGTGCAGTGGTGAAGTCAGGGCTTTTAGGGTGTCCACTGTACCCATTAAGCAATTTCTCATCACCCACTCGCTTCTGACCCCCGACCTCTGAGTCTCCACTGTCCGTCATTCCATACTCTCCACCCATGTGTACACACTGTTTAGCTCCCACTTCTAAGTGAGAACATGTGGTATTCGTTTTCCTGTGTCTGAGCTGTTCCACTTAAGATGATGGCCTCCAGTTCCTTCCACGTTGCTGCATAAGACATGATTTCATTCTTTTTCATGGCTGAATAATGTTCCATCAACTGTAAAGAGATTTCTCAAAGAACTAAAAATGGAACTGCCATTCAAGAAATGAGTTCTGAGGTTATATAACTCGCCCGGAACCACAAAGCAAGTAAGTAGGAGAACAGGGTCCAGCCGGGCAGTCTGGTTCCACAGCCTGCTCTTTACTAAGCCACGCTGAATTCTCCTCCAACGAATACCATATTTGTTTTAATATTTTTAAATGTTACTTCCTCCAAGTCTTTGGGTAAGACATGACCCTCGAGGAAGATGCAGCACACCTGCCCTGTGGCCCGGCCCCCACGCTGGCATGCCGTGGAACTGGAGAAACACAACTTTGCCAGAACTCGCCAGCCTGCCCGCACGTGTCCAAGGCCGGGTGTGGGCTGACAGCCCCTTCTTTCCTAGACACACAACACAGCCCTCATGTTCTTCTAGGCACGAACTTCATTAACAACCACGTATCACAAACGCCAGTTGTTTATAGCATCTTTAAAATGAAAAATTCATCTTTAAGCTGAATTATAGTAAGTTAATTACAGAGCCTGGCTGATGGCAGACGTACCGAGAGGGGGGAGGCCTGACTGAATTTACTGAACAGGAACAGCAACAGCGCACACCAAAGACTGCACGTCTGGACCCCTTCCTCCAATACAGAAACTGGGCGCTAGCCCCACCTGGGGGGTCGGTGTTAGAGAGAGGCGGGTAAGCCCTATCATCCATTCATTTATTCAACAAACACTTGCTCAGCACCCAAGAGTTGAGGACTAACCATGCACAGATTCATTCACTTACTCACCAATTCATTCAGACTCTCCCAACGCTCCAACCACATGGCGCACACCGATTAACCGCTGTGAACACACACATTCATTAACTGACTGGTCCACCTGATCATTCCCTGATTCACCAAATACAAGGCAACCACAACGTGCTACGTACTGTCTTGGTGGCAGGGAAAGAATAATGAAAATAAAGTTCCAAGTCTCATGGAACTCACATTCTAATTGAGACAATAAACAAAAGTGCAGGACAGCAAGGAGCGAAGTGCTATGAAGAAGACAAAGCAGTGCAAGCCGACAGGTGGGGGCCGTGCTGTAACAGAGAGCGTGACAAGGGACAGCCCCCCTGATCAGAGAGCAGAGGCCTGAAGGAAAGGCAGGAGCAAGCCCTGAGAAGAACCCAGGGAAGAGGGTGCCAGGGAGGGACCAGGGAGGGCCCAGGCCAGGAGGCAGGAGAGGCCCGACAGGATCTGAGGAGCAGCAGGTGGCCCGGCCGATGCGGGAGAAAGGGCAGAGGAGCTGAGACACCAGTCCAGAGGGACTCTGCAAACCCACCCCGAACGCCTACAGCCCATCATCTGCGCTTCACTGCCGGCCTTTCGTTTCTGACAAAATTCAAACATTCTGCAAAAGACAGGCAGGAAGCTAAGCTGCTATCAAGTATTTACACACTGGTGTGTCAATGTTCCCTGGAGTCTCCTAAAAGTTGATTTTGGGTAGGGGAAGGAGAATGACCCCATTAGACAATGAACTTAAGCTGCTGAAGTTGTGTTTGTCACTGACAAAGTGATAAAAATTTGTTCTTTAATTTAGATGCCCTCTTTTTTGCTGAACCTTATGCTGACTTACCAAACTGAACAGTCAATGAGGGTGGTTTGGGCAAAGGGCTCAGAACATGAAGGCTTCCGAGCACTGAAAACGAAGTACACTGATCTTGCCACTGGCCCATGGGCAGGCTCCAGGGTTCTCCAGGTCAGCAGCGGTCACACCAGTCTGGCCTTGGTCCACTCACACCACTGTGGGGCCACTGTCAACCAAGGCAAAGCCAGCCGCCTAAGTAAGGAAGAGCTCTCCAGGTCAGCTTCAACTCACCTTCCCCTCGCTGCCCCTCCCTGCTCCTGGTGAGTCGCTTCCTAGGGGCTGATTATCCTCCTTCTGTACTGACTCTAGAACCCAACCCTCAAATAAAGGCTGCACCCACACCGCACACACACCATGCCTGCGTGTCTCCCCACCATTGCTGAGTCCTCACCGACTCTCACCTACATGCCTTCCTGCCTCCAACTTCCTGGGTCCTCAACCTCCAGAGAGAAGGATTTCACAGAAACCGAGGTCTGATCTTAACCCTCCAACTAAAAAGCCTCGTGGTTCCCCACTGCCAACAAAACACGGTGCAGACATGACCTGGCCTTCAACCCCTCCGTGTACTGAGCCCAGTCCCATCCCCTCGCATCACACCACACACGGCAGCTCTGTCTGTCTGCACGCAGTGGCGGAACAAGCCGTACGTATGCCTGCCTGAGTCTCCGAGTCTTGGTCTGCTTTATGGACTTGCTGAATGATACAAGCCTGTTCCTCTCATCAGTGTTACCCAAGTTGGGGGTTTCCTGGACCTGCCCTGCCCTGCCGTTCCCTACGTCGCACTCTTCTTCCTTATCCTGAACATCTCGCAAACATACCCTCCCCTTCTTCACCCACAGCCCCATCTTCATGAGGATTTCTCCAACTGCCTCCTAAACCGTGTTTTCCTGCCTTCACTGTACACTTTCTCAAGCCCCAAGTAATGCAAACGTTTCTAAATCCTCCTAAAACCACTGCCCGTAGAGGCAGGGCAAAGGATGCCACACTTGCCCATCCCACACATTTTCCCCTTACCAGCACAAAATAAAGTGGTAATAACAACAGTGAAGAATCACACAGAAGCAAATGTGGGAGAAAGATACATCTTCTTTAGCAAAAGGGTATGGCTGACGACACACCTAAACCTCATACCTGTTTTAAAGTCTAGTTATCAGAACTCTTAAGCCAAAAAACATTCCTGACATAAATACACATCTTTCCATAGTGCATGGTGAACCAACTAAATCATGTTAACCTAATTATGAGGAAGCCAAGCTAACAGCAATTGATAATTATACATCTACATTCCCAGCAACTAGAAATTGCCACGAATTCAAGACCTCACTGATGTTGCACTGTTAGAGTGCCGTTTCCACGACTGGCAGGAACTCCAGCCACCTGAGTGTGACCGTTGCTGAGGGAGGCTACCCAGCCAGCCTCTACACGACAGAGTCATCCAGAAACCCCAGCGGGGCACTAACTTAACACCAATCACACTTCAGGTACTTAACAACATCATTTAATTATTGGTAGTTAGCCTAGGTCATAGCTAAAATTTGGAAGTCTGTGAAATTTTCAGTATCACACTTATAAAAGGACTTCATATGTGAATCAGATCACTGCCTTTCAGAAGTCTTAGGTGTGCAGACCATGCCTACAGAATCCCTATTCTTTCAAATTTTCAGATTCGAAAGACAAATCTGATCCAGTAACTCCGTAGTGTAAAATTCTACCATGGCGTTCCACTGCCTTTATAATAAAATCCAACCCCCTTGGCTCAACCTGGTTCCCAAGGAAGGCCTTGCGTGATCTGGCTCCTGCACTCACCACGCCCCCTCCAGCCCCCCATGCCCTTCACTGCAGGGCCACAGCGACCCTCCTTGTGGTTCTCTGGCATGCCATGCTCTTGCTGACCTCTGGCCCTTCATCTGAGCTGTCTGAAATGCCCTTTTGCACACCTCTTTCCTCCCAACCATTCCTTCAGCTTGGCAAAGAAATGCCAAGCACTTGGGGTCTCTTTCCAAGACCCTCCTCAAGGGTCACAGGACTTTGCACCCCCCGAGGTGAGTGAAGGCCTGTCACTGTGCTCCCATGACACCTTGTCTGGCATTCCCATGACAATCTTTGCTGTAACTCATCAGGGGATCCACCAAACTAGTACCTTAAAACATTTCAAATTCAAGATCATAGAAAAATTATCTTAATTTGAGGCTACAGTACACCAAAAATCCAGCTGGAATTTCAGTGTTCCCATTAATTACCTTGAAAGGAAGGCCTGAGGAGAAGCGGAGTGTCACAGCTAAGGTGAAATTCAGATGTGTGCCTCCCCCAACCCCAACACAGGAGTAAAGCTCAAGGCCAAGATACGGAAAACAAATAGGCTTCAGGATAGAATATGTGCTTAAAAAGGAAAGCTCCATACTAATACAGAGCTTTGTTTCTTCTTCCCCTGTAGAAAATCAGTCTTTTCTTGTACCAGCCTAGAACCAAGTTCCATCCATGATTTCCTGAACTAAAATGCTATTGTACATTTTTATGTCAAAATATTTGGGAGGGAGGGCTACTTGGAGAATAGCAGGGGGTACTGCAATTTTAGTTGATTATTTATTGGCTATTAATTTATTAAGGTTCCAAATGAGACAGTGGTCTACTTCTGTGTTCTAGAAGATGATATTCTGGGGTTTGGAGGAACAAATCACTCCCTGTTTCATTTCTCAGAATATAAAATCCATTCTAAGTATACCTTTGAGAACCTGACAGTTGCTTTATTGCATTTGGAAAATGAAAGTCATTGCAATCTTGCAAGAAAGTCAAGAAGGAAGGGGAAAAGTGTCTCATATGCTACAACAATGTGACGCCAACAACACTGTGGACTCTCTGACTAGATCTGGGGCCCAGATGGTACAGTCCCCTGTATGGGCCACACTGGGCCTACGGGCTTCATCCAAGAGCAGGACGAGGTCACTGATGGGTTTCAAGCAAGGGAGTGAACTGACATGACAAGAATTTGTAAAGATCACTCTGGGTCCAAAGTGATGCTGGAATTCAGGAGGGTGAAGCAGGGAAGCCAGTTAAAAGGCCCTGGCAGTCCCCTGGGCAAAGGATGGTGCTGGCTTGGACTTAAGAGGTGGACATAGGAGATCTACTCCACTCCAAGATCTACTCTAGGAGAAGCACCGTTAGGACTTGGGGATTTGGAGGAAGAGAAAGGTGAATAATAACAGATAACTTCTCCATTTCTGGCTTGAAAGAGTTAACAGCTATGTACCTTAATGAGATAGAAGAGAGGTGGTCTGGAAGGAGGCCAAGACCTAAAATCTGGACACATTAAGCTTGAGGTGCCCATGAGATACCAACTTTGCTAACTGGTATAAAGAGCGGGGCAGAGCACAGAGACGTTGTGGGGCTGGCCTTATTGGTGACTCCTGCCTGTCCTCCTCTCATGGTGCTCAGAGGTCCTGCCATCATGCCAGCTCAAGGTGGGCCATAACCAGGTGAGGAGGTCACGGGACCAAACTCAGCCAGGACACAGGGAAGTTGCTTCTGTGAGGATCTGCACTAATGGAGATCCAGCTTCAGGGCTAAGAAAACGACCACCTTAACAGAAAAATGACGTTTGCATCATGCCACAACTGGAGTAAAGTGTGTGGCCTGATATTTTCTTCAATTATAAGCTTCATAATAGGTTTCTGATTTCTTGATACTGACATTTTCAAGGATTCCCTGTAAAACAGTGTTGGTGCCTGGTCTTGGGCCCTGACACTTACACCTACACCACAGGGAGCGCCATCCTGTTTGGGGGATTCCAGGTTAGTTTCCCATAGGAAAATGTTAATCTAAGGTAGTATCAGATGCAAAGGAAGGTCTCACAACAAAAGACCAGAGAGGATGGCCTATTTTAAGAAAACAATGATTCATTAAGATCACATCCTGTTCTTAATATGCCTCCTTCTAGACTAGAATCTGGTTTCTTATTATGATGGGTCTATTTTCCAATTTCCCCATCAAAGCACAAATCAAAATGTCACTTGATAATCTGCTTTCTAATTAAAAGTTGAGCCATCTTTTAAAAATCACATTTAACTTAAATAATGCCACATAGCAATAAAGCACTGTGCTCTGCTGCCTGGATTGACAGAAACAATTTGCAATCATTTAAAAGAGGGAGGGGAAGAACATTAGATACAGCTAGATTAAGCTGATCAAACCCGTTAGTGTCTTCCAGCTTACTCAGAGTAAGACAATGCCACGTCAATGTAAACTGATTAAATTTCCTGTACTTAAATAAGCCATAACAACAATAAAACTTTCAAAGACTGACTAGAAGGTCTCAGGAGGAAAGTATCTGCTTTTTCAAGAAAGCTGCCTGCCCCTGGGCATAGGGTCAGACTGCATTTCTCAGCAGGAGGCCAAGGCTCTCCTCCCAGAAAGGAACACTCAGGCCGGGCAAGAGTCGGAGTCCCCGGGTTTCTAGCAGTTTGCCACGGCTTCCAAAGGGAGGGACCAAGACGGTATGGGGAGGGAAAAACTCAACTCCATTGACATTGGCTCATGACCTTAAGCAAGACATAGAACTCCTGAGCTTGTTTCCTGACTTTGAAAATGAGAAGTTACCGTTTGCCCCTGCCTGCCTCCCGGGATCGGAAGGAGAAGAAAACCTGGTGCTGTGTACAGACGCACCCTGCAAAAAAGCAGGAAAGCACTCTACAAACGTAAGAGGACGCTGCTGGTTACTGTTAGGGAGGAAGGGCTGGGACAAGTCTTCCAGGAGGATGGCAACCAATAAAATTAATAAGAAATGTCTTTGTTTTTGTGCAGTAAACAGTTTGAGAAAGGGAATCTGCTGACTTGTTCATTTCAAGCAAAAAGTTCTGGGGCAGCAAGGTGGGTTAAGAGACGTTGTCCATTGGTTGAAGCAGCCTGGAGGATCGTAGGGAGGAGGGGGTCTGCCATGCGGCAGACAGGAGGGGCCACAACCACAGTGAGATCAAACCCCACCCCGGGAAACCCCATTCAACACGAGCCGCAGGGGCACACGCAGGCTAGAGTTGTGCTCCCATGGCCGTGGGCTCACTGTGCTGCCTGTCGCCTCCCTTCCGTATTCTGGATTATTGCTTTTAACATGGGCCCAAGTCAAAAAGAAGAATAAGATACAAAAACCTTTGCCATTAGCTTCGTTTCACCAATGGCCAAAAAGTGAAGGACAACTAGAGAAGATTAAAAGACGAGTGCTCAAAGAACAGAGTCAATTTAAGAGAGATTCCTAGCACAGGCCTACGAGGGAGGAATGGAGAGGTGCAAAGCAGACCCACAAAGGAGCTAACCTCGAGGAGGGAACGTCAGCCAGCAAACGTTTATGGAGCACCTCCTGTGTCCCAGGCACAATTCAGATACGCCCTGACGAGCTTACTGGGGAAAACATGCCAACAGGCGACGGTCATGAAGCATGGAAGCGGTACGATGCAGGCAGGGGTCACAGGGCAGCTGCCCTGGACCGGCTAAGAGAGAAGAACGGGGAGGTGGTCAGAGCAAGGGCACAAATGGTAACAAATGTCAGTGAGACGGAGAAAGTGTTACGGGGGTTCGACAGCAGGAAAACCACTGCCAGCCAGGAGGGACTCTGAAGAGGCTTCACTTCAGGGAGACGCGTCTGAAAAGGTCTTGAGAGATGAATGGGAACTTGGCCAGGCAGAGGAGGGGTAAACTATTACACAACTCGGCATATCTGAGGGATGCTGGGGCAGTCATCTCTCCCCAAGCATGAGTTTCCCTTATAAGGGAATTTTTTTTTACCTTTTCTTCAACTTCAAGAACTGTGTTTCAACAATTTCAGCAAACCGATTTCCAGTACAGGTGCCTTGAGTTAATCCTGTTGAGAAATTAGAAGAAAAGGCATAATAGGCACTTCAAGAAGGAGGGGTTATCCCTCCGCAGACCCCTTTTTTGGGACATCCCCCACCCATGCTGAGAGGTTGATCACAGGCCCACCCTAAACTGACTGGCTCAGGGATAGACACTTGTCATTGTCAGCTGCTCTGCTCGAGAGCGAGTGAGCTAGAGACAGACACACACACACACACACACACACACACACATGCATGCACGCACGCGTGCACGATGAAAGATGAGCAGGACCATACAGCTCTTGAGTTTGAGGGGCTTCCCACACCTGTTCCCAGCAGGGGGTCAAGCTTTGCTCCCTGCAGTCCTGAGATTCCTGGGACAACCTCTGCTAACCTAAGATGGCATGACAGCATTTCTGTTCCCTGCAGCCAAAAGTCACCGATTTAGAGATGAGAGATCCAGGGTTGGGACTAGAAAAAGAAACAAAAGTGGAGGGTGAAGGAATAGAGGCTTCTAAACTAAAGCCTTGGGAAAAATAAGATGAGAGAAAGTGACCTGAGCCCTGTCCCCATAGCAAGAGAGAGCCCTGTGAAGCGGGGAGTACACTGACAAGTAGTTCATAAACTCTCGGTGGCATTCACTGTTAAGATTAAGGGCCAGATACTGGGGGCAAAGGGCTCTAACATGGGCATTATCCATAACAAAGCAAAATGAATAACAATTTCATTGACAATATAAAGGTGTGAGGCTCTGAAAATCATCTACAGCTGAGTGATAGTACAATGCCTGTCATTACTAAGGTGAATACAGTTAACTCAGAAATAAATCTTGGTTTACAATGCTGTCTCTTCTTTTTTTATTTTTTTGGTCTCAAATAATAAACATTTCTTACGAAGCTCAGCTGGGTGGTTTTTCTTCTGGTCTTGCCTGGTTTGTCTATGTGGCTATCGTCATCTGGTGGCTCAACTAGATGGTCTGAGATGACTTTGCTTATGTGTAAGTGATTAGTACTGGCTGCCTTTTTATTTTATTTTAATGAATATAAACATTTTTTTCCTGAGAGCTTCAAAGAGTTATGCCCAACCTCTATCCTTGTCATATTTTTCCATTAGTTGAGTTGGTTGATCAATCCCTACTATGGGGATTCCAGAACCTAGCCTCTTCTAATCCCCTCTCCCAGGGAGCAATGATTTTGGTGAGGTTCACAGACTACGTAAGAGGGCGGGAGGGTGGGGAGGCAGAACTGGAAAGAAGAAGGGAGTCGAGTCCGTTCTTCAGGGGCCACGAATGCAAGTTAAGGAGCCTGGACTTTATTTAAACAGCATTAAGAGTCAAGGTGACTTTAGTCTTGTCCATATTCTCTAAGAGATAATTACCATTCAGAAAAGATAGTTAAAATTGGGCTACAGAAAGAAAATATGACCCAAACCACAAAGACTGAAACGTCAGCTGGAAATTAAGTTGACAGCAAGCCATAACCTCTATCCTTGACAGGGTCCCTTGCTTGTTGCTACTGGCTCATTAGCTACAGCAAAGGTCCACAAGTTTCCCCTGGTTTCTGGGCTTCTGAGCAGCTTGGCACTCCAGGGGCTCACTGGAGCATCAGCCTTCACTGAGCAGGGTATGAACCAAGACAGGGACAGCGGCTGGCCTGCAGAACAGATGAAGGGCAGCCCTCCTGTCTGCTCGCC
>RJWJ010026321.1:0-23133 GCA_004363605.1 Indri indri
GGTGTACTCAACTCCGGGATGGTGGTACAGCCGAATGTAAAAGATACTGGAGAAGGAGGCAGAAGACTGGGTTCTAGTTCTAGTTTTGGAGTGACTTGGTAAAGTTATCTACCTCAGTATCGCCATCTGTAAAAATGAGGGAGTTGGCTCACATAATTACTAAGATCCAGTTCAGCTCACATAACCTGTGAGCCTTGGGTACCATGCTTAATTCATGAGATCTTAAACAGGGATGAAGTATCTAAAATTGCATGAAAAGATTGTAAATTTTTTTTTGCATGTGCATTTTTTTGGGAAAGAGTGTCTATACCTTTTATCAAAGTCTTAAAGGGGTCTGAAATACAGAATCTCTGGCTTCTCAGGACTTTAAAAAAATACATTTTTCATTTTTTGGCAGAACTGCTGTTGTTTCTCCTTTTGGTGGGGGGGATCAAGTTTTAAGAGTGGTGTGAGGAAGCTATTTGCAGTAAGGAAACAAGCGCAACATAAAAAGATAAGCAGAGCTAAAATATGGTAGCTAGATGAAAGAGCAAGAGACTGTGAATAACCTGACAATCTTGTTTAAGCCCCTGGATCCAGCCATACCTGATACCCCCACACTTTTAAACTACCTGAACTTCGGGCTCTATTTCATTCACCTACAGAATGAATGATTGATGTGCTAATATTATTGGAACAGGCTCTTAGCCATTTGAAAATATGAAGCTCAATTTAAAAAAGCAAAGTGGGAAGAGAAAGGGATGGGATGGGATGGGGGAGGGAATTCCTTCCATGCTTTTCCAAATCTCTGAAGAAAAATGTTTCATATTTTGTTCCTTGTCCTGTATTCTCTTCTCAAACTGGGGTATCTTGGAAGGCAGAAAAGACCTTAGAATCAACCCCATTGTTACACAGATGGGAAACCAAGATCAGAGAGAAGATGTAACTTTCTCCTGGCTACACAGTAAATCAGTAGCAGGGCTGAGACTAGAACCCAAGTTATCTTCTCCAAACAATGCTCCCCCTCTCTACGCAACTTTCCTTAGTGCTTCTTTCCCAGGCAGGCTCACAAATGAGCAGAGCCTGGGAAAGTTTTTGCGCCCTTTTCTTTCAGGGCCACAGGATCCATGCCTTATCCAGAAAATTCTGCAGTCCAGATTTCTTTTCCTGTTCTGTGGGCACAGGCAAACCATGGAGTGTTAGGTCTGGGCATGCAGAGAGGTGGGGAAGGGAACCCTCCCATGTCTCTGCCTGGGTTCCATCCCTTCTCAGGGGACAGGCCCAGCTAGAGCACTGACCAGGGAGCCCCAGCTAGGATCGGGGTTCTAGGGATCAGGGCCAGGCCAGACACTGTCCAGTGTCAGTCACAGCCGGGAGATTTAGATGCTGCTAAGTGTCAAAAGCAGGTAAGCAGGATTTGTGAAGCAAGTCCACGGGCCACCCAAGGCTCTGCCTGCCGCCGCCGCGTTCACGAACTACTCAAAGCCGCACAGGAGAAATGACCTTTAATGTCTGACTTTGTTTCCAACCCCACCAAAGTGCCATCATTCAGTGAAGTACAAGGAGGGGCTTAAGAGGTACGAAGTCACGAGACAAACAACGCCCCCGCGGCTGCCTCCTGGGCGCGCACTCGCTCTCCCCGCGCGGGGGCCCACGCAGGCACACATGCAGACCACACGCACACCGCACAGACACACGCACGTGGACCCGCGGTTAAATACATGTAGAGAGGGACTCGTTTATATGTACATACAGAGGGAGAGAGAGAGGGAGGTGAGTCCCGGCTGGCTGCGTCGGGTCCCCCAGGCTCTCAGCATGCTCGGCCCGGCTCTCCGCGCTGTACCTGGCACCCATGCCCCTGCCAGAAAAGCAGCTGCCCCTCTCCCCCGCCCTCCCCGCGTCCCCCGTCCCCTGGGGGCGCCGACACTCCCCGCCCGCCCTCCCCCCATGGTGATTTCCTCCCCCGGGAAAGGAAGCTGTGCGCAGGGGCCCTAAAACTGCGCGGGCGCCAGGGGCATGTTGCTTTTGAAGCCCGGCTGCCCGTTGGCCACGTCGGCCGCAGCCTCGCAGCCTCCGTTGCTGGAGCCCCCGTCGGTCCCGGGGCTCTCGGGCTCGCCCAGCAGCTTGAAGGTGAAGAGCGGGCCCGAGTCGTGGCGGCCGCGGCGGCCGGGGTGCTCGGGCGCGGGCAGGCTCAGGAGGGCGCCGGGCGCTTTCCACTCCGGGAAGGCGCACAGCTCGACGGGCGGCGGCGCGCCACGGCCCAGGTAGCCCGGGCTCGGCGAGGCCGAGGGCAGGGTCCGCTGGCTGCCGCTCAGGCAGCTGCCGCTGTCATCCAGCGAGTCCTTGCGCGACTGCGAGCGCTCCAGCGAGCCGCCGCGCGTCCACGGCCGGTAGGTGTAGGCGCAGCCGCCCAGGCGGCGACGGCGACGGCGGCGGCGGCGACCGCGACACTGGCACCCGAGGATGCGCACGAAGGCGCGCTTGAACTCCTTGCTGGAGCATGGGTAGATGATGGGGTTGAGGCAGCTGTTGAAGTAGCCCAGCCAGAACACCACCTTGAACACGGCGTCGGGGGGCTTCAGGGTGGAGAACACGGAGCCTGCAGTGGGGGACACGGGCAGAAAGACAGACAGCAGTTTGTGAGTAGTCAGGCTCTCTCCTCAGTGTGCCCCTCCTAAACCTTGTCATCCGCAGCATCCCTGCTGCCAGCCTTTCCCCAGGCCGGTTCCTCTGCCTGGATCGTCGCCTGTCTGCTTCGAAAATGAATGAATCCTAGTCACTTTTTGGGCTAACCTCAGTAACATCCTCTTTGTCCGTGAACCCGTTCCTGATCTGTCCAAGCAGCATCTAAGCTCCAATATCTATAGATTTCCTCGGGCGGCACTTGCCACATTCAACCCATGCGATAATAAAAATTACGCATAATTGCACACCTCTTATGGACCAGGTACTGTGCTGAGTGTTTTTACCTAGAGTAGTTTATCCTTCACAAAACGCCATGCAGTAGACGCCGATTTATGTCCATGGCAAATAAGAGGTGTAGTAAAGACCTAAACGTGAAAGGCAAAACTTTAAAGGTAAAAGAAGACAATATAAAGGACAATTTCTTTTTGATCTAGGGGTGAAGAAAAACAGCTTAACACTTCAAAAGGATAAACCCTGAAGCAAAAATGGGAGAAGATATTTACAATGTCTAAAACAGTCAAGGGACTGACACTTAGAATATAGGTAAGGAGCTCCTGCAAATCTACAAGTAAAAAGTGTTCCCAGTAAAAACATGGACAAAGAAAATAAACAGTTTGCAAAATAGAAAACCCAAGGGCTAATGAACACCTGACAAGATGCTCAAAATATTAGGCAGTCAAATAAGTGAAAATGGAAACCACAAAGAAATAGAACATATCCGATAGCTGGCAAAAATTAGGAAACTGGATAATTCTAAGTATAGGGGATATGGGGTGCCTTCTGCGTGGCTGGTGAGGGCAAAGGCTGTGTAGATATTCTGGAGAAGACTGTGGCACCACTTGGTCTGATTACGTATATGCACACCTTGTGACCCGCCATTCTGTTCCAGGGCACAGATCTCAAAGAATTTTCACACAGATCCACGAGGGGACATGTATGAGGGTGCCTATGGCAGTATCATGTGTGTTGACAGGGAGTGGCAGAAAACCTGGGTGTCTCCCCCTGGGAAAAATGCGTACTTGGAGATTATGCAACACTCAGAGGCCCAGGATGGCATGTCTGCATAGCAACAATATGGAAAGCTCTGAAATACATCGTTCTTTGTGAAAAAAAAAGTAGGAAATAGAATGAGATTTATGACATAAGACCATTTAAGTAGCTCAGCAAACAACTGCTTGCATTTTGCAAAAACCTTTCAAATTAAAAAAATGTATTAAACACACAATGTTTGCCTGGGGGTGGAGGCAGAGGGAAATGGGAACAGAAGGAAAGAAATCAATAAAATGAGTGAAGCCTGGCATAGACTGATGATGATGAGATATTAGGAATCAAAAAACACGATTAACTCACCCCTCGGAATTTGAGATCCAAAAACATTTTATTGCAATATTAAATTAAAAATGATTTCCATTTTAAATATAAGGCAACTGAAATGTGCAGAAGTTAAGTAACTTGCCCCAGGTCACTAGCATGTTTGTAATATAGCTGGGATTTAAACTAAATTCTATCTGAATACAAATATGTTTTTTTAAAAAAGGTTGCTATTAAAATTCTTTGTGGAAAAATGAGAGAATGTGAAAAATCAAAAGAAGAAAAAATATTTAAAAAACACACATTAATCCTGCAATGACAAAATATCACATTGCTTTCAGATTTCATATACTTTCAGATTTTTTCCTGTTATGTGTATTCTGTTAAATATGTATATACATATTTAAATATTTTTTTAAAAATGTGATTATACTTTTCAGAACATTTTATATCTTTAAGCCATGTCCCCAGCCCCGCCACCTGACCTGTGGTATATTGACTTTCATATTCCTGCTGTATGTCCTCTGTTAGACTGAGATTGCCAAGGGCCTGGTCTGTGGGATCATCTTTGAATCCATTTATTGAATGAAGACCCAACACTCCTAGAATATCTGAATGAGAGGGATCTTAGCAATTGCAAAGTCCATCCATTTTGCAGATGGAGACCCAGAGAGTAGCTGAAAATCCCCCAGGTGGTGACACAGATGCCACAAGAATTCCTATCTTTGATTTCGGATTGTCCTTGCATTTTTTTTTCTGTAGCACTTCACCTTGATTATGTGACGTTTGGCCTGTAGGTACAGGGAGCCTAACTCCTATTTCTGTGCTTAGTAACCCACTGGTGACAGCTGGGCTCTGGGTATAGGACTAAGCCAGCCAGGGGTTTAAACTTAGAAAGAGAGTTGTCCATGCCTGGATGTAAGTGCTAACTGTAGTATTGACCTCTTTTCTAAATTTAGGGGGAAAACTGAGGGCTGTGTTCTAGATTTGCTCTAAGTGAGTCAGGTGAGGGTGCCATCTCATGGTCTGATTTGTGACAAGGGCCACACCATTAGGATAATGTCCCACCACTGGAGATAAGACACAGTACAAAAGGCAGCTGAAATGCAGCTGTGGTGTGTGAACACCTAACATCCCATGATGGGGGCTAGTTGTCTCTGTCCATGGGGATATTTAATTTAATTTAAATTAATTTAATTTATTTATTTTGAGACAGTCTAACTCTGTTGCCTGGGCTAGAGTGCCATGGCATCAGCCTAGCTCACAGCAACCTCAAACTCCTGGACTCAAGCGATCCTCCTGCCTCGGCCTCCCAGAGTGCTAGTATGACAGGTGCGAGCCACCACACCCAGCCATACAACCAGATCTTATTTCGTTATTTCATTGTTTGCTTGTTAATATTAAGCCATCCCAGGGCTGGCTGAGTCCTTGTTCACCACCAAGACTGTAAATTCCTTCTGAGCAGGAACCATATCTTTATTTCTTTTCTTTTTCCCTTGCAGATTTGTATATTTTTATTGCAAAAGTGATACATGCTAAATTTAAAAAATTACATATTACAAAAACTCTATTAAATATAAAGTGAAAATTCTTTCTCCATTCCAGAGGAAGGGACCAGAGTTAAGGATTTTGTTTTTAATCCTTCTAGCTTTTTTTTTATGGGATCATACCACACAGACCTTTCCCCAAATTGCTTTCTTTGCTTAGAATATGTCTATTTACCCATGTCAGCGTTTATGGTGCTATTTCACTTCTCTCCCCTCCCCTCAAGAGCCTGCTGTCTGGATATAGAGTAGTTTATTTAACACTTCTCTAATGATAGGTGAGTAGGCGATTTCCAATTTTTGGCTATTCTGGACTGCAGTGATGAAAAGCCTCACACATTTCACTTTTTGCACATTTGAGTGTTTCTGTAGAATAAATTCCCACACGAAGAATCACTGGGCTGTTTCCACATTTCAGCACTGACAGTTAGCTGAATTACCTTCTGAACTGGTTGCATCAATTTACCCTCCCATCGACTGTGTAGGAGTGTGACATTTTCCCTACAGCTCTGCTCCTCTGGGGTCTTTCAGCCTTTTTTTTTTTTTTTTTTTTTTTTTGAGACAAAGTCTCACTCTCTTGCCTGGCCTAGAGTGCTGTGGCGTCAGCCTAGCTCACAGCAACCTCAAACTCCTGGGCTCAAGCGATCCTCCTGTCTCAGCCTCCCAGGTAGCTGGGACTACAGGCACGCACCACTATGCCTGGCTAATTTTTTCTATTTTAGTTGTTTGGCTAATTTCTTTCTATTTATAATACAGACGGGGTCTCTCTCTTGCTCAGGCTGGTCTCGAATTCCTGAGCTCAAGCAATCCTCCCGCCTTGGCCTCCCAGAGTGCTAGGATTACAGATGTGAGCCACTGCGCCCAGCCCTGTCAGCCTTTTTAATCTTTGTTTGTTTGGCAGGTGAACAATGATCTTGCCCTCTCCTTCTGTTTAATTTTGTCCTCAGGCAGACCCCAGCATGGCATGCCCACCCTGAACAAGCCCTCAGGGACTTCTTGCAGGAAGCCCCCCTATTTTTTTTGTTGGAATGGGACTCTGAGGGGCAGAATCTTGGCTCTCCCAACAGCAGCCTTGTGACCTTGGGTGAGTTGCATGCTGTCCCTAAGCCTCATGTCCTCATCAGTAAAATGGGGCTAATAGCAGTATTGACCTCTCTGGGTTGTTGTGAGGATTAAGCAAGATAACACATGTGACGTCCTGAGCACTCTGCATACCAGGTGCCTGCCACCCAATCAACTCTACATTAACCGTAATTAACCAAATAATAATTATGATATTATTTCTGTAAATCACTCATTGGGCTCGAAATCTAATTTTAGGAAACAGATTTGGGACCTGTGTTTGCTAACTCCATGTATCATTTTGGATAAATTGCTTTCCCATTCTGCCCCAGTTTTCCTTCTGTAATTGAGTGGTTTGAGTTGAGTCTAAAATTCAGAGTCTCCGTGAAGCCAGACACAGAAGCCCTGCCTATCCCTGCTGTCCTAGGCTCTCACCACAGAGGGGCAGTGTGTGTCAGGGACTGGACCTCCAGGCTGCCGTGGATTCCATGAATATTTTGGCTTCTTCCCACCTCCCTCTTCCTGCAGCAGCACAGTAGCTACTGGGATTAGGGGCCTTGTTTGCTGCACCCGGGTGGGAGCCAAGAAGCTGTAGTTAATTGACAAGGTGCTGAGCCTGTTAGGCACGTAAGAGGATGGGTGACAGAGATCTTTTCCCCTGGGTACCCAGACAGGCCTTTCACTGGAGGAGGGTAGGTGGGGACTGATGAAGCTGCCAGGAGAGGGGAGCAAATACAAAGAAGTGTGGGGTTCTGGAAGGCTCCGGGCTCTGTGCTGGAAGTCAGGGCTATGCTGGGCTCTTTGACAATGCCACTAACTCACTGTGTGTGTCCCTGAGCCTGGCTCCACTTCTCTTGCTCTTGAAATGATCTCAGTGCTCCTTGCCCTCGCTCTCAAAATTATGGCTTGCCAGGACTGGGAGACCTCCTTCCTTAATGGAGGCTCGCCAAGGGTGAGTGTCTCGCTCAAGGTCCCTCAGCTGGCAAATGGCAGAGTGGCTGCCAGGACCTGTTCAAGTTGCCATTCATTTGCTTCTACAAACATTTGTTGAGGCAGGGGAGTTTAGTGGTTAAGGACCTGTTCAGATGTCGTGGGTAGGTAGGTCTGGGTTCAAATCCTAGCCCTGGAATTCTCAGTTATGTGACTTCGGAGAAACTCCTCGAGTTTGGTAAGGTTCAGTTTCCTGAAAAAGGGGGAGGGAGATAATTCTTTTTTGCATGGATGAGATGAGCTTAGGCGTGGTAAGTGCCTGGCATACTGAAAGCTCTCAATAAGTACAGCTATGAAGACTGCTCTGAATTCTGCTACTATTTCTACTGCCAGTGTTGCCGCTACCACCAGTACCACTGCTACAGAGATGAGGACGGTGGCAAAGAGAACGACATCTACTGCGCTGTCCGGGCATCAGGACTCTCACCCTGCTGCTCTTTCCAAGACAAGCCCAAGGACGGACTCCACGTGGTTTCTGAACCTGCTAAAATGGTGTGCAACTTTCATGCATTTTTCCAGGGGGAGGGTCCATAGCTGTCATTGTGGTCTTGAAGGGACCAGTGACCCTCAAAGGGTTGAGATGCTGACCCATCTCAAGTCTAAGGCTTGCTACACATCTGGACTGTTTACTTAACACTTTTCTTCGAGTCAATTCACTTTTGGTATCTCAACTCCATTCTTTTGAAGGAAGCTTTCTGTCATGATTTAAAAACTTGCATCATTTGCTGTAAATACAATGTCATACTAGAGAAAAATAAGATGAAAACAGAATAGTATCTGTACCTTCTGGATCTCTCCAGACTGTGGTGGGCCTGAGGCCTGCTCTCTCCTTCTCAAAAAGGAAGATTAGCAGGGGTTGAGACCTTTTGGCCCTAAACTGAGAGGCATCCCTCTCTGAGGAACCTAAAGGATTGAAAGGAATTTGAACAGGGAACCACTTTACCACAGGAGAGCCCAGGCCCTGGCACATAGTAGGTACTAAGTAAATATTTTCTCACTGACTGACTGAATATGTGACTCAGAGTTTCTTGTGCTATCTCTAGCTGTCACCATCACATCCATAGTGAATTCGACCTGCAGTGTAGGTGTGGCCCTGAGAAACTGCTTGCTGGACGCCCCACAGCTCTACTCGGATACCTCCTGGCAACCTCTTGTTTAGGCTCATTAAGCAGATCAAATGAGACAAAACTTCTGAAAGGGCTTAGAGGGATTGGAAGCTCACTACCTTGGGGAGGCATTTCTATTATTTTTACCCTTTTTTCCCCCCTGGGGGCTTCGGGAATAGAAGGTGAAGCTTGAGGGAGGAGGGATAAGTCCAGGAACAGATGTTGCTGTAAGCCCACCCATGTCACTTGGGCAAGGGCGATTTAGAGGGATTGAGAAGCACGAGGATCAAAGGCTAATGCCAAGCAGAATTTGTACAGGGAGGAGTATTTCTTGGCTGGACGTGGTCCCAGCAGGTCATCCTTAAGGTGCCATTCAAATCTGAACAGTAAACAGTGAGCGGTGAAGGTCTCAGCCCTCTGTGAACCTCCACTCTTCAAAACAAGCTCTACCCTGTTCCAGGCACCGGGCTAAGTGCTTAACCACTGTTGTGTCAGTTACTTCTTCAACAGTCCCTGTTTCCAGGGCAGCCCCTTACGATTGGGCCGCGCACGGCTCTAGGGGGCAACATTCATACTGTTGCCTGCAACACTCCTTGGTGACTGTATGACCAACCTGCATGCATGGGCCTGGGGGCCGTGGTTACTACACGCAGAAACTCCGGTTTGATAGGTAAGCTGCCAGAGGTCACAGAGTCAGTAGGTGATAGAATATTAGAATTTGAATCCAGGCAGCCTCTACCAGAGGCTCTTAATCACCAACAGTACAGCTCAGAGGAAGACAGAATATATATGCCCGTGTGTGTGAAGGACTGGAACGATACACACTGGAACATCAACAGTGCTTATCCTTGAGTGGGGGAATTATGGGTGAATTTTCCTCTCTGTGCTTTTTGGTGTTTTCCAAAATGTTCCCCATAAACATGAATTACTTCTGGAACTTGGAAAAAGTCCAATGAATTTTATTTACACGCTAAAAAGCAAACAAGCCAGAAGATGCTGTGTCTATCAGGTCCTTGTTAAGTGCCAGCCAACTTTCTTAGGCCCCATTTCATTTAATCCCTACAGCAGCTCCCTGAGCAGGGTGGGATTATCCCTATTTTCCAGATGAAGAAATGGGGACTCTGGTGGAGAATGGCCCCAGACCAAGGTCCCCGCAGGAAAGAGAAAGAGAGGTTTAAAATGAAACCTGTTGTTAAGTCCAGCAGCGCCCTTGGTTAGCTACCAATGTGCCTGTGGTCCCCGTCTGTGGGGCGAAAATGGGGGGATATTTTTATTCTTTGTGTATTCCTCCACCCCTAGGCCTTCATTAAATATTGGCTAAAGCGAGGAACCCGTCAACGGGCTTTGGAGACTGCAGCGAGGTATGGGAACCTAAAGCACCACGTATTTGGTCCACAAAATGCCAGCACTGGGGGGTGGTTTCTAGCATCCCTCTGGGCCCTGACATTCTGGGACTCTGGGGTTGTAAATTGGATTTGATTTATTTCACAGTCAGTGTCAAACAAGCCAATGGCCTCAGGGGAGCCAGTGGGTGGTGAAACCATTTTTTTTTTTTTTTTTTTGATGCGCTTGTAAATGGAGTGGAACTCCTTTTCAACATGGCTCTTATTAGGAGCATTTGGCTGCATCTTCGGCCAAACCAAGTCTCCCCAGCTGAAAGAGTTTGGCCCAATAAAAACTAGAAAAATTTAAAATAGTTACTAATTCTTTCAGCAGCAGCTTTGTAAAAGGAGGTTTCCTTGGATTTGGAAATTCCTTTCGAGGTTTTTCCATTTTCATTTGCCACTTACCCCTGGAATGAGATCATAAACTTGTCCAGCAAATCCAATATCTTTGGGGCCAACAGAGCTGTGTTAAGTCTTAAAGCAAATGCTGAAAACAGCAATAATCACCAGAACCACTTTTTACTGGTTCCTGAATCAGTTATTAGGTGCTATGTTTCTAAACATTCTCTAATATAATCCTTCTGGCAGCCCTGCTTACTACGTATTAATATTTAATTTCACAGATGAGGAAATTGAGGCTTAAGAGGTTAGCAAGGTCATATGCCTAGTAAGTGGTGGGGCCGGGATTAAAACCCAGCTCTGAAGCCTTCGTTCTTCCTCATTGTTTAATAGTAAGAAAAAGGTGCATCTATTCAATTCCTCAAACACTAGGCAATTTCTCCCTTAACTGGGAACAATTCCTCTCTCCACTGAATTGTTAAAGCACGTTTTCCTGACCTAAAATGTGGCATTTATCACTTTTGACCTTGGATCACGGTGGCTTAGATCTACGTCTCATATCCTCGGATTAGACTGTGAATGTCTAGAAAAGAGAGTTCATGTCCGATTCTTCTCTCTCGGCCCAAGGCCAACCATGGTGCCTGACATGTGATGGTCACTCAATGAACAGGTGTTGCATAAATAATAGTGATCAAAATAATAAAACTGAAAGTAGCTTAACCCTTGGCTACTCAAAGTGAGGTTCGCAGGTGAGCAGGTCCTGGTGCTTGCTAGAAATGCAGAATCTCTGCTCCAGTGCATCAGAATCTACTTCTTTTATTTAAGCTATGGGATCTTGGTGTATTGCCCAGGCTGGCCTTGAACTTCTGGGCTCAAGCAGTCCTCCCTCCTCAGCCTCCTGAGTAGCTGGGACTATAGTGTGAGCCACTGTGTCCAGCTTAGAATCTGCTTTTTAACAAGATCCCAAGGTAAGAAGTATTGCCTTAGTTTGCATTACAATTTTATTTTTAGAAATTATTTCCCTGCATATCTCAGGATTCATGGGTGAGCAAAGGCTGGGCTGAGAGCCACCTCACCATGGGATTGACTACCATGCTTGCATGTGCTCCCAATCCTCTAGTGACTCCTGCAGTTTATAGGATAAAGTTCAATCTGCTTAGGCTGGAATTTAAGACCCGCTCAACTTGGCTGCAGTGGACTGATTGTTTGCAACACACGTTGACTTTTCTGGCCCCTTTCCCTTTATTCAGGCTGTCCACTGGTCTGAGATGCCCTTTCCTCTCTCTTCTTCCTCTCCATCCTTTCCAGGCCGGTTCAAATTCCTTCTCATAACCACCTTCCTCTGAAATGTGAAAGCAGGAGGAAGGAACGAGCAGGCCAAGAAGACCGGCTAAAATCCTGGTGGCCTGCACACCTTACCTAATTTCTTCTTCACAATAGGCAGGAGGAACAGGTGGGTTCTGTAATTCTCAATTTGCAAATGTGGAAATCAGGGCTATGAGTGTGTGGAACTCACAGCTATCAAGTGGTAGAGTCAGGATTCAAACCCAAATCTGCTCGGCTCCAGAGCAGTTTCCGTAATACACAATATTGTGTAGAACTCGTAGAACACTTCTGGGGCGGGGAAGGCTAGAATTGTTTACTTAGTTTTTTGTAATGATGTCTTTACATATATTTTATCTTGTCACTTTAGGCATTGTTTCATGGGGTCTGTGTTTTAGACTTCTAACGCAGGGCTGGGTGTGCAGTCAGTGCCCACCGATAACCAATTGATTAATTGATCAACCTGTTCCGACTTCCAGTAAGGGAGCAACCTCCTGGTTTAGGCCCAGAGTTGGGAGCAGATGGGACAGAATGGTTTCTGCGGCACTTAAGGGTTCGTCTTCTATGTGAAACTGGGTTTGTTCCATGCTTTGACCTCACTGAAAATGGCAATTTCCTCGCAGAAGACTTTTAGAAACTGAGCACTGGTGGGACTTGATGTAAAGAAGCTGTGAAACTTCATAAAGGGTTGTATAAAGAACACATCTATAAAGGGAGAGGCATAGCTTGCTTTTGTACAGGAAGTCTCTATCCAAGATAATTTCAGTTCTCCTCAAATTAATCTGAAAATTCAAAACAATCTCATTAAAATTCTAACAATTTTTTTTTGTTTTTTTGTTTTTGTCTTTTGCATGTGTGTGTGTGTGTGTATGTGTGTGTGTATGTGTGTGTGTGTGTGTGTGTGTGTGAGAGAGAGAGAGAGAGGGAGCGCTAAATGATCCAAAACCAAATATATGGAAGAACATAGAATTTGAAAGAATAACTATGAGAAAAATTCCAGGTCAATTGAAAATAAAGAAGAGTGGTAGTGGGTGGGGAGGGGAAATGGGTAAATCACCTCTATAGATATTAAAACCTTTCATAAAATCATAGTAATTAAAAAAAATACTAGGGGCCGGGTGTGGTGGCTCACGCCTGTAATCCTAGCACTCTGGGAGGCCGAGGCGGGTGGATCGTTTGAGCTCAGGAGTTCGAGATGAGCCTGAGCAAGAGCGAGACCCCGTCTCTACTAAAAATAGAAAGAAATTAATTGAACAACTAAAAATATATAGAAAAAATTAGCCGGGCATGGTGGCGCATGCCTGTAGTCCCAGCTACTCGGGAGGCTGAGGTAGGAGGATTGCCTGAGCCCAGAAGTTTGAGGTTGCTGTGAGCTAAGCTGATGCCACGGCACTCTAGCCCAGGCAAGAGAGTGAGACTCTGTCTCGAAAAAAAAAAAAAAAAAAAAAAAAAAAAACAAGAGAAGAAAATAAAAAAAAAAAAAAAAAAAAAAAAAATACTAGGGCAGGAAGTGCAGGAAAAGGCAAAAAGATCAATGAGATTGTGTAGTTTAGAAGGAGAACCAAATATCCACAGGAACTTTTATGCCATTTCAATGCTTTTGGGGAAAAAATAGATTATTCTATAAATAGTACTGGGGCAACAGGATAGCTATTTAGAAAGACTAAGGCTGGATCCCTACGTTCTTATACTGAAATAAACTCAGATACAAGATTTTAAACATAAAAATATTGTTAAAATATTAGAAGAGGATACAGGTAAATGTTTTTATGATTTTGAAATAGGAAAGACCTTTTTAAGCACGACTGAATTTCAGGATCCGTAAAGAAATGAATTGTATCTAGACATTTCTATAAGACTGTAAACTTCAAAAACGAAGTTAAAAGAAGAATTGAGAGAAGTATTTGTAATTCAAATGACAGTAAAAGGAACACTATTTCTAATGTGCAAAGCTCTCTTTCAAATCAATAAGAGAAAAACAACTCAATTGAAAAATAAGCAAATCATATGAATGAGCAAATAACAAGAATAAGTACAATAGCCACCCAATGAATTAGTGAAAAAATATAAAATTCTTTTATAAAATAAATAATACAAATTTAAAGGCAGCAAAACATTTTAGGTCTATTAATTTGAAAGATATTTTTAAAAAATGCTTATGCTTAATTTGGTGAGGGTGTGGGAAAACACACATTGTCATACATTCTGGGTGGGGTAACAATTTGGGGCAGAAAATTGGCATTATCTAATAAGATTAAAACGAGTGTGGCTTTTGATCTAAGTACTTGACATTCAAGAATTTATCCTATAGAAGTATTCTTGAGAGAGAGCAAAGATGAAAGTATAAAGAACTGCAGTCATGTTCCCCCCAAATAGGAAATAACCTAAATTTCCAACAATAGGGGATTGTGAAATAAACCATGTAGCATTCACACAATGAAAAACTGCACATCTATTAAAATGGTAAGCTAAATTGGCAATGACGCAAATTTCAAGAGAGAATGCTGAGTATGATCTGATTTCTATAAAAAACTCTGTGTATGTGTGTATCAGTATATTTACAGCAAAAACATCTGGATGAATATATGCCAAACTGTTCATAGTAGTTATCTCTGGAAGATATGTTTATGTAAAGATTTTCAGTTGGTATTTACCAATTCTTTTTGCAATGAACAAATATTGCTTTTGTAATGAGAGAGAGAGAGAGAGAGAGAGAGAGAGAGAGAGAGAGAGAGAGAGAGAGAAGAGAGTGATATATATAGAGAGACAAAGGTTGAAAATATAGGGGGAGATGTCCTGAACATAAATGCAGCTAAATATATATATACAGATATATATATATGGAGAAAAAAGAGCCAGCCACGGGATATTAGCTGGCAGACAATCAGGCTGGGTCGTGGCCTTTCTGGGCCCCAGTTTCTCCATGTACAAATAAGAGGGTTACATTAGCTACCAGGGCTTCTCTTCTTTCTCTGACTCCAAGCCTTGTGTCCACTCTTTAGAGAACAAATGGAAATTAGGGGAGACGGTACAAATATACCTCCCACCAGAGCTGCTTTGAGCCCGGGACAAACAGGCCCCGCAACGCTAGATCCTTTCTTCCAAGGTAGTCAATGTACCTGCTGACTGGCTGACGGGCCTGGGTGTCTTGGGATGAAAGGCTCCATGAGAGAACAGGGACAATTTCTGGCCCTGGAGAATCAGGTGGTAAAACACCCAGATTGGACCACTCAAGCCATTCGGCTCCGTGGGGTCCCTTTCATCTCCTCTCTCAGGAGCTGCTTGCTGGGTTCCCTGCCCTCTCCTCTCAGACTCATCCCTTTGTTCTCTCCTTTGGCTGGTGGGAATCCAAACTTTCCCTGTGTTCAGACTGGTGTGCCAGGCTCTTCATCACCTCCCCACTTGTCTGGTCCAGTCGGGGACACATTCCTCCGTGACGGGCCATGCCTGGGACTAATACCTTCATTGTCGCCTGTCGCCCTCAGGGTTTCTCAGCCCTGAGTGAAGGATGCTGGCGCATGTCTCTAGGGCATCTTTTCTTCTCGTCAGAGCCCTCTCTTGCCTTTTTGTATCCCGAGAGCCAAACATATTGCCTGGCATCGTGAATATTGTATAAAGAAATGATTGTTTTTTGCTGCTGAATGTGTTCCACTCTCAGATCCCAGCAAGGTGAGGCTCTGTCTTCCTTCTCTGTCTAGGTCTACAGATGTGTCATAACACGAGCCTGAAATCCCTGCCCTTTCTCACAGCTCTAGAGAAACCTTCCAGGTGGAAGGTCCTGGAGCACAATTCATTGCTCAACTGGGAGATATCCTGTGGGACACCAAGTTGGGTGGGCTTGCTGTAACCACACAAGAGTGTTTTCTGAGAAATTCAGTGAAGAAAGGTCTGAATGTGTTCAGTATTATTGCCTGTGCTGTTTATATTTGTGTAGCTCAGACACCAGTTGGGGGCCTTTCCACCCCTTGAAAGCTAGGTGAGATTATCTCCCACATCCTTTTGTCATACTCTGGAAGTTCAAAGCCCTCCCTTAGAGTCTCTGGATTCCTGGAGTGGGACCATGGGGACTAACTCCAATCTGGCCTCTCTTGCCTCTTGGGCTCCATTCCCCTTGACAGCCTCCTGTTCTTATACCACATTGAGGCAATGATTCCACAAGAGAAAAATCACCCACATGAAGTGCAATGGGCTGAACGTTTGTGTCCTCCTAAAATTTGTATGTTGAAGTGGTAACCCCCAATGTGATGGTATTACGAGGTGGGGCCTTTGGGAGGTAATTAGGTCATGAGAGTGGAGTCCTCATGAATGGGATTAGTGCCCTTATAAAAGGGACCCCAGAGAGGTCTCTTGCCTTCTTTCCTCCATGTGAGGCTACAACAGGAAGGTGGTCGTCTGCAGCCTGGAAGAGAGCCCTCACTAGAACCCAACCATGCTGATACCTTGATCTCAGACTTTCAGCTTTCAGAGCTATGAGGAATAAATTTGTTGTTTATAAGCCACCCATTCTAGGGCACCTTGTTATAGCAGCCTGAATGACTCCGACACCGAGCATTTAGAACTACTCAGTGCTGGGCTCCCTGATCTCCTCCTTGCTCCTCTCATCTCTGTTCCTCTGCCCCTCCCTCCCAGATTGCCCCAGGAGTTCCAAATTCTTATGTCTCTTTTAAGGCGAGCATTTCCATCCTCTCTTCTGGTACCTTTGGTGTCAGCCTTGTCGAGGGCAGCGGGGGGAGGGGGGGAGAGTTGGGGGTGGCGATGGTGGGAGATGGGTTTCATCTTCTACCTCTACCTCTAAACAAGGTATTTCTCCAAAGACACTTCCTTTCCTCAAAGGAAATCTAGATTTTTCAGAAAATACGGTTCTCTCTGCCTCTTTCCATGTGAATAGAAGCTCCGTTCTCCATTTGACATAGGTTTTTGGATTATCGTTCTTAGTGAGGGGCCCCAGGTTTTGCTCCCCTTTACTGAGAAAGCCTTTATTGAACAGTTCTTAGATGCTTGCAGCTGGGCTGAGCATCTAGTCAAGGAGATTAACATTGAGTAGGGAAGCAAAGAGATTTCACTGATTATTCAGTCCTCCCAAGTCTATGAGGTGGTTATATTTATTAAGCCCATTTTGTAGATGAAAAAAAAAAATGACAGTTCAGAGTGATTAAGAAACATGCTCAAGGCTGGGCGCGGTGGCTCACACCTGTAATCCTAGCACTCTGGGAGGCCGAGGAGGGAGGATTGCTTGAGCTCAGGAGTTCGACACCAGCCTGAGCAAGAGTGAGACTCTGTCTCTACTAAAAATAGAAAGAAATTAGCTGGGCAACTAAGAATATATAGAAAAAATTAGCCGGGCATGGTGGCGCATGCCTGTAGTCTCAGCTACTCGGGAGGCTGAGGCAAAGGGATTGTTTAAGCCCAGGAGTTTGAGGTTGCTGTGAGCTAGGCTGATGCCATGGCACTCTAGCCCAGGCAACAGAGTGAGACTCTGTCTCAAAAAAAAAAAAAAAAAAAAAAAAAAAAGAAACATGCTCAAGATATTATATAGTGGTAGAGATTCAATTCCAGGCCTAACTCAGAACTACTGGTCTTTCCACTACCCCAGTGCTGATTCCCACAGCCTGAGTCTTGTCACTCCCCTGGAACATACGTTGTGGAGGTGTCTAGAGGAAAACCAGGAGGTGCTGGTTACCCATAGGGCTGGAGAGATGTGTGGGAGGGATCTTGCAGGAAGGAGGTGTTATTTGATATTGCTACTTTCAAAGAATGTTCCTGCAAAAGTGATTCCATCTTTGCATGTTTTGATGAGACAGAAGCTGGAAGGGCAGGCACTAGCACCGTCTTTGTGGGTTGGGGTGTAACCGCAGTAGGGAAAGTGTGTTTCAGAAAGCCTGTAACTTAAGAAGGTTATTGAGCTCTTGAGGGAGGAGGCCTGACTTCTCACACAGTGTCCTGGAGAATGTGTCCTGACTCTTGTAATAGAAATAGACTCAATCTTTATGAGGTTTCCAAAGAAAATACAGAAGATGGTGGTGATGTGACTTTAATAACTGCTTTAATAAAAGCAGTTCCCATCTATCGAGAGCGCATGGGGGCAAGCGCTGTACCTAACTCCTAAGATGCATGTCTCATTCAGTGCCCCAGATAATTCTAAGTGGGAGGTACAGCTAACTGTCCCCATTTTACAGATGCTGAAATTGAAGCTTAGAAAAGAAGCAATTTCTTCAGTCACAGAACTATCTCATTACAAGCCACGAGTTTCTGCTTTCCATCTACTACTGTTTTGACCTGCGAGGCAGGCCACCAAGAAACCAAGGACAGCAGTTTCCCCTAATCCATAGTTTTGCTTTCCACTGTTGTAGTTATCTGTGGTCAACTGCAGTCTGAAAATATTACATACAATAAGATATTTTGAGAGAGAGAGAGAGACCACATTCACATAACTTTTATTACAGTATATGTTATGATTGTTCTAATCATAACAATAGCTAATTGTGCACAAGACCACCTCATCCTAGGCAGAAACAGGGGGAGGAGCAGTGATGGGAACAAGGGCTTTTGTGACTTTTTATTGCTTGGTTTAATTCTATCTTTTCATCTCCATCCTGTGAAAACTCACCCTTGCCCGATCTTCTCGCTTTTGTTCTTGGCATTGCCCATCTACAGATTATTGTTAATCTCTTACTGTGCCTGATTTATAAATTAAACTTCACAGGTATGTGTGCATAGGAAGGAACAGTGTATGCAGAGTTCGGTACTCTCTGTGGTTTCAGGCATCCACTGGGGATCTTGGAATGAATCCCCCACGGATGAGGGGTGACCACTGTACCAAAAGGAAATCTGAGAAAGTGGAGCAGAGTCCACAGGACAGTGGAAGGTGCAGAAGGATAAAGAAGAGCCATGTTTGGGTGTGAATATACTGTTTTCAGATGACTTCTCTTCCCAGCCAAATCCAGGAGAAACTGTAATTATTTAGAATTGAAAATTATCCTTCTCCCACCTCCAGGCCTTGTGAAAGGTAAGTCCTGGGCACCTGAGAAGGCAGAGGGAGAGTGGACGCTTAACTCACAAATTCTCCCATGATCTGTAGATGGACAATGCCAAGGACAAATGTGAGAAGACGGCAAAGGGTGAGTTTTCACAGGATGGAAAAAATAAGTAGAAATGAAAAGATAGAATTAAGTCAGGCAATAAAAAAGCTATAAAAAAAGGCACAACAGCCCTTGTTCCCATCACCCCTCTTCCCCAGATTTCTGCCTAGGGTGAGGTGGTCTTGAGCACAATGAGACCCCAAAGGTGGCCTTAGGTGGGTGGCCAGGCCAGGGCAGCTCAGGTTCCAGCCTGAGGGGCCTGTGTTCTTGCGTGTGTCTCACGGTGGTGTGGCCCTGCCCATCCAGATGGAGCTAAATTCTCCACTGGGTCACCCAAAAGGGCAGCTAATTTCTCTGTCCACCTTCTTCTTTATAGGCTGGGACCAGATGTTCCACCCCCAATTCTGAAAATGTCACTGAGCCTCAACGGATCATTATGAAAAATGGCCCCATTATTCCCAGAGGCACGTGCTCAGGCCAAGGAGGTCTCACCGAAAAAATGTGCCTGGCATAGCAGCATTCAGAGCAGATGGATGGGCGAGGCCCTGGACCTCACTCTCCTATCCTCCCTTGCCCCGATCCACTGCTCGTGACAGGAGGAGGGTTGCGTAGGGTTGGTGGAGGTTTGACTGATCTGGGACGAGGCTTTGCAAACCGTCAAGGAGTAGGATGCAAGGGGAGATAATGAAAGACACCAGCGTGTGAGGAGGTGCATTTGGCAAGAGGCTTCCAGACTTTTTCTTCCGAGCCTGCTGAAGTGCACACATGGAGGCAGGCTGGTGCCGGCCGGTCCATCTGCTCTGAGGTCTTGCTGGCCTGACAGAGGACAGCATGACCTCAGGAGAGAGTCTTGACCAGGGCACTTGCCTTCGCATGGCAAATGCATCGTTATAGTGCCTGGGCATTTTATTCCAGTCTCTCCCGCTCAGGATCCTTATGCTGCAGGATTGTTAAAAAGAACAATCTGGTAAAACCAGCATTTGATGATGGGGTTTATTAGTCCCACTTTTAGTTTTAATTTTAATGTTGTTAGCACATCAATCCTCTAGCAAGCACAGGAGTTCTTCATGGTGTCTGTGAGTCACTGAAAAGTAAGGGGTTATTTGATGTGCATATGTATGTTTTCTGTGTAGCTGTTTCATAGCTTCCAACAAATTTTCAAAAGGGCTCATGTGCTGAAAAAAGAATGAGAGCCATTGATTTAAAGAAAATCACTGTTTTGATCAGGAACGAGGTTGCATGCATGCTCTGAAAGCATGAATGAGCTATCAGAAGATTGGGCTTCATTTCCCTAATGAACAATACAAATTTAATAGTACATCATGTTGGTAATGATGTGAGTGAATGGGCATTCATGCCCTGGTGGTGGGAGTATATACTGGAACATGCTTTCTGAAAGGTAATTGGGTAATGTGACTCAAAGGCTGTTTTAAGAATTTAGTTTCCCTGAAATTATAATTCTAAGAATTTATGTTAGTGGCTAAGTGTCCTAGCTCTGGAGTCAGACTGACTTGAGTTAAATTTGAGCATTGTTACCTATCATCTATGTCATCATGGACAAGTTACTTAACCTCTCTAGGCCTCAGTTTTCTCATCTGTAAAATGGAGATAATGTTATTTATCCATAGGATTTTTGGAAGGCTTAAATGAGAAAATACATATAAAATGCTTAGTACAGTATCTGAGACACAATAAATACTCAATAAATGTGATTATTATTTAGATACAAGGATTTTATTGCCACATGATTTATTACATCATCACTAAAAATTGGAAACAATCCCAAATATTCAACATAAGTGATTGGCTTGATGATACATGCTACTAAACCAGTGAAGATTAAATCAGTGAATATGATTAGAAAAGTGTTCATAATATGTTAAAAGATAAAGAGCAGGTACAAAATATTATGTATGATATCATCCCATGGAAAAATGGCTGAATAAACATGCATTAAACATTTCAGTGGCTATGTTTGAGGGGCAGCTTTTTATTATCTTCTCTTCATTTTTCTGTATCTTCTAAATTTTCTACACTGAAGTGTATAACTTCTTGTAAGAAGACAAAACTCATCCAATAAAAGTTACTTTTTGAAAAAACAGTGACTGATCTCAGTTGAAAAACACTTTGTGGCCTTGAGTGATCATTTCTGGGAAGGTTCCTTCTTCACGTTGCACATGAGTTGTACCTTCTTTCCTGTTGCGATACTGGGAAACTCAAATGAAAGGGGGAGTGGAAAAGTGCTTTGTGAAGGGTGGTACGTGTCATGTGTGGAAAAACAGGGCTTCTTAAGCCAACGGGCTTTTGCAAAATAATCCCCACTGTTGTGCAGGAGGACTCAGGAGGCCCAGCTGTCTGGACTTTGAGAATATTACTCCAGCCCCAGGCTAAAGGCCCATGATGATTAACTCCGGGAACATGGTATGGATTGACGATGAAAGGCACAGCGACTTTCAGCCACGGAAATTGGTCTGCAGTCAGGATCCCAAGTTTAATCTCTGTGAAACTGATGGGCAAGTATGGCCATGCTTTCTAATTAGGCAGCAGCAAAGTAATTGATCAAACCAATTCCCTTCATGACGCAAAGCCAAAGAACCCAGAGACAGCTTGAGCTTGGAGGAGCGTCCAGAAAGCCAGAGAATGTGAATCCCTCTCCAAGATGTTAACGTGGTTAATCTAAATTGCTTTGCTAATTGCTGGCTTCTTTCTCAATAACAGATAATATGGTGACGCAACATAACTCCTGTGTCCCTCACGTGGCCGGACTCTGGACTGGGGCGATTTAAATTGTGCTCATTCATTTCTTTCCTGGATTTACAGCAAGCATTAAACTTTGTCAGGCTTAAGGAGCCTTGGAAAGGCTTCTGGAAAGAAGCAAAGTCATAGCTGGGTCCCTCATTTCATTTATGAATAGCTTTACTGTTAATTTGAAAGCCAGTGTATTAAAAAAAGAATATAAAAGGGAAACCATTAGAAGAAATGAGGCTTATTGCAGCACCCAAGTGTTGAGACCAACATTTTCAACCTATTTAGTGCAGATCAAAGGAAGAAAAGTGCTAAAAAGGCTGCTTTGGTTGAGTGAAATAAGCATGGGATTTGGGGGCAGAGAGAGCTCGGTGCAAGCTGAGCTTTGCCACTCATGAGCCATGAGAACTTGGGTCAATTATTTCACCTTTCTGAGCCTTGGTTTTCTTATTTGTACAATGGAGAGAATTATACCATCCTCAAAGGGTTGTGAAGATTAAATAAGATAACATACTAAAACACCTAAGTTAGTGCTGGGGACATAATAAATACTCAGTAAATATTAGTTTTCCATCAGTGTCTTATTCTCTGAACAAAGCCTGAAATCCTGTCTTTGTTCTTTATTACCAACTCATGTATCTTAGTCCAACTGTCTGTGACATTGGATTTCAAGACTGCTCTAGACAAGATAACCTAGAGGCTTTCCAGAATTTATGCCATGTTTATGTGTGTGAGCGCTGATTCTTTTTTTTTTTTGAGACAGAGTCTCGCTTTGTTGCCCCAGCTGGGGTAAAGTGGCATCAGCATAGCTCACTGCAATCTCAAACTCCTGGGCTCAAGCCATCCTCCTGCCTCAGCCTCTCAAGTAGCTGGGACTACAGATGTGTGCCACCACACCAGGCTAATTTTTTTCTATTTTCTGGTAGAGATGGTGTCTTGCTCTTGCTCAGGCCGGTCTTGAACTCCTGACCTCAAGAATCCTCCCACCTTGGCCTTCCGGAGTGCTAGGATTACAGGCGTGAGCCACCGTGCCCAACCAGTGAGCTCTTATTCTTAAGAGGGGGCACAACAGAATCTGGGAGTGGGAATTTATGTCAAGTTTTTAAAAAGCATATTTAGTATTATCTATACTTTTTAAATGTGAAAACCCTGTTGTTTTCATAACACACATCACAGAATACAAAATTCAAATCATCTTTCTGGGTGGCATAAGAAAATCCCTGATTGCAGAGGGCAATTTTTCAGTTTAGAAAAGAGGGTCATGGGTTAAGCAAGATGGAGAAAATGGATTTACAGAATGTAATTCTGGCAAAACACATGACAGACACACATTTGGAATGGCAGAGAGTGACTGGAGGGGGAGAGGGAGGGAGCTTTGGGGGTATTGATAATCTTTTCTTTCTTCCTTTGGGTGCTGCTTACACGATGTGTTCATTTTGTGAGAACTGACAGGGCTGTGCCCTTATGAGTGGTGCACTTTTCTGTACGTATGTCACACTTCAATAAAAAGTTTATTCAAAGAAAAATAAGTGGGCTGGGCGTGGTGACTCACGCCTGTAATCCCAACACTCTGGGAGGCCAAGGC